>JAQQAC010019400.1:15210258-15293121 GCA_029783875.1 Phataginus tricuspis | reverse complement strand
CTGTGGGGCAAGGCGGGAGAGAGAAGACAAAAGGTGACCCAGGCATCGGGGAACCTCACTGTCTCTGCAGGGCCCTGCTGGTGCCCCCCTCCCAGCCCCACACTCCAGGGAAATCCAAGCGACCCGCCGCGGCAGCTCCTGCGCTCCCGCTGATCCTTTCCTCCCCTTTCGTTAACTTTAGAGGAGAGAGCGGGATGCAGGAGGTGATGAGGCATGGAGTCGGGTCACTTGGATTTCCCTGGAGTGTGGGGCTGGGAGGGGGCCACCAGCAGGGCCCTGCAGAGACAGTTAGTTGACCAGATGCCTGGGTCACCTTTTGTCTTCTCTCTCCCGCCTTGCCCCACAGTATGTGGCCTTCGCCTCCCTCTTCTTCATCCTTATCTCCATAACCACCTTCTGCCTGGAGACCCACGAGGGCTTCATCCACATCAGCAACAAGACGGTGACACAGGCCTCCCCGATCCCCGGGGCTCCTCCGGAGAACATCACCAACGTGGAGGTGGAGACGGAGCCCTTCCTGACGTATGTGGAGGGCGTGTGCGTGGTCTGGTTCACCTTTGAGTTCCTCATGCGCGTCACCTTCTGCCCAGACAAGGTGGAATTTCTCAAGAGCAGCCTTAACATCATCGACTGTGTGGCCATCCTGCCCTTCTATCTTGAGGTGGGCCTCTCGGGCCTCAGCTCCAAGGCCGCCAAGGACGTGCTGGGCTTCCTGCGGGTGGTCCGCTTCGTCCGCATCCTGCGCATCTTCAAGCTCACGCGCCACTTTGTGGGGCTCCGGGTGCTGGGCCACACGCTCCGCGCCAGCACCAATGAGTTCCTGCTGCTCATCATCTTCCTGGCCCTGGGTGTGCTCATCTTCGCCACCATGATCTACTATGCCGAGCGCATTGGCGCCGACCCCGATGACATCCTGGGCTCTAACCACACCTACTTCAAGAACATCCCCATCGGTTTCTGGTGGGCTGTGGTCACCATGACAACCCTGGGCTATGGAGACATGTACCCCAAGACGTGGTCGGGGATGCTGGTTGGGGCCCTGTGTGCCCTGGCGGGTGTGCTCACAATCGCCATGCCCGTGCCCGTCATTGTCAACAACTTTGGAATGTACTACTCGCTGGCCATGGCCAAACAGAAGCTGCCCAAGAAGAAGAACAAACACATCCCCCGGCCCCCGCAGCCTGGCTCGCCCAACTACTGCAAGCCCGACCCACCCCCCCCACCCCCGCACCACCCTCACCACAGCAGCGGGGGCATCAGCCCGCCCCCGCCCATCACGCCACCCTCCATGGGGGTGACTGTGGCCGGGGCCTACCCTCCGGGGCCCCACACGCACCCCGGGCTGCTCAGGGGGGGGAGCGGGTGGGCTCGGGATCATGGGGCTGCCTCCTCTGCCAGCCCCTGGGGAGCCTTGCCCGTTGGCTCAGGAGGAAGTGATTGAGATCAACAGGGCAGGTGAGGATGGGGCCAGAGGTCACTGCGGAGGTTCCGAATGATGGGGGTAGTCAGCAACAGGGGGGAGGGAAAGCAAGCCCGTGAAGGGGCAAGAGAGACAGACAGAGATTCTGAGAGAAAGAGACAGCTTTTGGGAGAGACATCCTTGCAGCCAAGGTAGCGGGGGACCAGGGAGGCAGAGTCACCGGTCTTATGGTGAGAGGGACTCAGAGAAAGAGGAAGCGGGGCTCCGTGTGAATCACGGGCAGCCAGAGACTGGCAGTGTCTGAGCCCAGAGATGACCCTGGGCAAAACAGTCTAAAGATGACAGTGCCTGAGACCGAGGTGACAGTCACTTGAGAGAGGGAGAGATGGGACAGAGGCTGAGGCTGGGGGCGGGGTGTCAGTGTCAGAGTTCAGGTTCTTTTAACAGTGGGAGCAAGAGAAGAGACAGAAGACCACGAGTTGGAGAGAGAGGCCCAGAGGGTAGAAGCCACGTGGCAGGAGGGCGGGGCAAGAGGGTGACTGGGGCCCAGGCCCTGGCCGGGCTCTGGCTCTGCTAAGGGCAGTCCGAGGGCTCTGAGAGAGGGCGCCGCGGGGAAGCCCGGAGACAGGGAGGGAGACGGCCGCGGAGCGTGTAGCCCCTTCCCCCAGGGAGGCTGCGCCTCAGAGGCGGTGGCTGGGGCGTCGGTCTGGGAGGAGGGAGAGGCCGGCGGGCCCCACCCCCATGACTGAAGTAGGTCAAGAAAGGGAGCCGGGCCACTCGGCCCCATCTTGCTCCCTCAGCTGCTGACCCAATTTCACACCAATTAAAAATAGCTTGAGTCGGAGCCTAGGGGACCCCCACCTCCCCCTGCCCTCCTCTGTCACCTTCCCAACCCTTCCCCACTGTGCCCTTTCCAGCACCCAGCTCCCCTCCTTAAACAGCCACCTCCCAGCCCCTGCATTCCTCCAGCCAACCCTCCAAACCTATCCTAACCCAACCCCCTACCGTGGTCCTGCCCCGCTCTTCGCTTCCGCCCGCTCTCTGCACCGTCGGGCCTCCTTCCCAGTGCCCAGCTTGCTTCCCCACAGCTGCCCCCAGCTGTGCCTCCAGACACCCAGCACCCTGCGCCTGGCCAGCAACCCCTTCCTAGCACCCAACACCCTCCACCCAACACTGTCTCTGACCACCCTTCCCATCCCCGGTTGTCCTTCCCAACACTCCACACCCTCCCCCAGCAACTCACTGCCCAAACCCTCCGGCCGCATCCCCAATACCCGGCTCCCAACCATGCCCTTCTGGCCCCTGCCCTGCCACCATCCGTCTACTTCCAGACTTCAGGACACAGCACTCTCCTTGCTGACCTCGCCCCACTGTGAGTTCCCACACCTCACTCTTAACTATGTGTCTCTCACCCTCACGACGCAGATCCGCGCCCCAATGGGGACCCAGCGGCAGCTGCGCTTGCCCATGAGGACTGCCCGGCCATCGACCAGCCAGCCATGTCCCCAGAAGACAAGAGCCCCATAACCCCCGGAAGCCGGGGCCGCTACAGCCGGGACCGAGCCTGCTTCCTCCTCACCGACTATGCCCCTTCCCCTGATGGCTCCATTCGGAAAGGTGAGGAGCCCTCCATGGGCCCCCTGGAACCCTCCCTCTCCCTCCTTCCTGGGGGGCGGGACAGGGAGGGTGGGGGGAGGTGCTGGACTTCCCTCCCCCATCCCCTGGCCCCATGTTCCCTCCCTCCCAGACCCCTGCCCATTTCCTTGCCCACTGACCCTTCGCCTGTCTTTATTCCATCTCCATTCCCCCTCACCCGGCCCTGGACCCTCTGGCCTCTTCCCTACCCCCAGCCACTGGTGCTCCCCCACTGCCCCCCCAAGAGTGGCGTAAGCCAGGTCCCCCAAGCTTCTTGCCCGACCTCAACGCCAACGCTGCAGCCTGGATATCCCCCTAGTGGACGAACCCCCTTCCCCGGGGTAAGTAGTCCCCCCACCCGGTTCCCCCTCCCTCCTGACTAACCCCTCTGAGAACAACTCCACTGACCGAGATCCTGTCCCCTCACTGTGAACAGCCTCCTCCCCCGACACTGACCCACACCCGCCCCTCACTAACTGCCTAGAGCCAATCCAACACCTCCCACCAGTGCCTGGCCTCCCTCCCCCCCATGACTGACCCCATCCTCACCCCAGTCACATCTCTCTCTCTGCCTCCCCCCTTGGCTTCTTAATCAAGAAAACGGGGTGCACACCCAGGACAAGATGCCAGATGGGATGAGAAAGATGCAAGCCCTCACCCAGGCCCTGGTGAACTGGCCAGCCGTTCTAAGTGCCCCCGTGTCCCCAGGAGCTCCCGGTTTGGTGGGAGAGGCAGACACACACTAGGAAGTCACTCTTCTTGCTGGGCCTCCGCCAGCACAGGGAGGTGGTGGGTGCCTAGGTGGAGGGAGAATGGGGCCGGGAGCAAGAGAAGCAGCAAGCTGGGCATGGGAGGGAAGGGACGGGGGCTTCCTGACCTCCAGGGAGGAAGTGATCGGGTAGTCAGGTGACACAGGGACCAGCATGGGCAAAGCCACGTAGGCCGGGGACTGGTAGATAGACAGGGGGCAGGATAACAGGGCGGAGAACCTTGTCCAGGGACCCAGGGGAGGGCAGGTCAGCTCTCCTGTGGGGGTTCAGTGGAGCAGGAGACAGGGAGGCCTGGGCCTGGGTCAGGGCTGTGGGGATGGAAAGGAAGGGGCAAGGCAGAGCCAGGGGCCAGGAGGGACAGGGCTGGGACTGGCTGAGGGGGGGCGGGTGCAGTGGCCAGGTGGTTAGATGAGTCATTCAGACAACATGACCAAGCACTTGCCCCAGGCCGGGAATTTAATGTGTATCCCGTAATCCTCGTGACAACCCTAGCTAACCATAGCTTCATTCAACAACCAGTCACTGAGGGCCCAGTGCCCGGCCCTGGAGACAGGCAGCACACAAAGCGAGACCCTGCCCTCGGAGCTTACCCTCTGTGGGTTGGCACGCCACAGCCCATGCGCCAAATCTGTCAGCCAGCTGTTTTGCAAGGAAAGCTTTGCTGGAATCCAGGCACGGGCACGCTACAGCCCCAGAGTGGAATAGGTCAGTGGAGGCTCTGTGGCCCAGAGCTGAAAAGATTTCCTCTCTGGCTCTTATAGAAAGTTTGCCACCCCTGATCGGAGGAAGCCAAAAATAAAAAGTGGAAAGAGAAAAGAATGAACAAGATAATCACTCTGGTCACTTCAGATAGGGGGGTCTGGGAAGATCTTTTTGAGGAAGAGATAGGAACCCCGAAAGGTGAAAAGGGCAGGCCAGGCAGAAGGAACAGCAAGGACCGGGGTCCTAACGCTCTGAGGTGGGACGGGCTCGGTTTGTTAGAAAGAAGAGCACGGAGGGAACTGTGGCTGGAGGCGAGGGCGTGAGGGCGAAGGTGCCAGAAGGAGTCTGGGGACGGGCATGAGGGGAATTTTGGCCATGGTGAGAGGCTGGACTTGATCTTAAAAGTAATGGGAAGCCACCTGAAGGGATTTGATCCATCACTGACTCATTGAACAGACACCTGGAATCTTCCTGTGTGTATCTGGACATACACAGAGGCATATCCTGAAGAATTCCTAGCTGCAGGCTCAGGAGCTGCTGTAGCCAGACTGGGGAGCCTCTAGAGATGGCCCGGCCAACCCGCCTTCCTTCACAGACATTACGGGACGGCCACGGCGAACTCCATAGATGGGCCACAAGTAGATGGGGCCGAGGACCCAGGCTCTCTGGCCCCCAGTCCAGAGGGGACTCGGGTTCTTGTCCCACCCCCACCTCTCCTTGTTGCACCCAACCCCACGTCATCCTC
The DNA here is from genome assembly GCA_029783875.1 of Phataginus tricuspis. NCBI lineage: Eukaryota > Metazoa > Chordata > Mammalia > Pholidota > Manidae > Phataginus > Phataginus tricuspis. The sequence goes on along the minus strand of JAQQAC010019400.1, from coordinate 15,287,849 downwards.
CGTTTTCATCTCATTACCACCCCCTCCTTGCGCCCCAAGCCCCCACCCCTCTGCTTGCACCCAGCCCTGCTAACCACCCTTTGTCCTCCACCCCTGGGTCTGGGTGGGCCCCAGTGGAATGGAGGGACAGAGGGAGTGGGGAGGATTTGGGAATGGGGGTGAGGGATGAGTCGGGGCGGCGGGCAGGTCTCTGCTTCTCTTGCCTCTGATGCCAAAATCCATTCATTGAACTCAAATGATGGCTGGAGCTGATGGGGCTGACTGAATTCTCTACCCTGAGGTCCCGGGCTCCTCCCACTTCCACCCTCCTCCCTTCCTCTCCGTCCTTCCTCCTCCACAGACGCACCCTTCAGTACTGTCCCCACCTTCTCCCAAGGCCTTCCCTCGGGCCTGTCCCCCACCCACCCTGTGACCTCTCCTCCATTTTCCCTCACCAACCACCCAAGTCCTGCCCCTGACTCCCTCCCCCCCCTCCCCAGCCCTCTCCGTCCTCCCCCCCCCTCCTCCTCCTCCTCCTCCTCCTCGCAGCCACCCCGGAAGCTCCTTCCATGTTTGATGTCTCTGGCCGCCCCCATTTCACTGCTCCCCTCCCCCGGAAAACACCACAGAGGAGGAAGAGGTCCCGGCGTTTCTCCGTCCCCCCAACAGTGAGGCTGTGTTGGGGGGTTCCCCCAACCGCCCTTCTCCTGCCATGACTCTGTGTATTTCTGTCCCCAGCTCTTGTCACCGCCTGAGACCTCGTGAGACCCTCGATCCCCCCCTGCCCCTTTCCCCCAGGTTAGCAATTGGGAAGGGCTGGGAGGGGGCATCCCCAAGACACCGGGCTTCCAACCCACCGGCCCCAGGCCCACTGCCCCGTCCAGCAGACCCCTTGGCAGTGCCTACAAGGCCCCAGAACTACCCCCAGACACTGGCAGTATTGTCTCTAAGACATTCCCAAGCGTTCCAGAAACCACACACGTGCTCCTCCTCAGTCTTAGATCCCTTTGGCCATCAAGACACTGTTAGAACCTTCTCAGGAGAAGGTTCCCATTTAAAGCCTTCCTGACCCTTTCGAGATGCCCGGCAAGACCTTCAGGTGAGCCTTACCTGAGCAGACAGCCCCTGGAGCCATCCTCCAGCCCCCCAGGCGGCGCCCTGTGCTCCCTGCAGGCCTCACAGCCCCACCACCGCCTTTCCTGCTGCGCACAAGGAGGTCGGCACCCCGCTGCGGCCCCAGTCCCCTCTCCCCCCCGGCTGCTGCCCTACCTGCATTCCACCGGAGCTCCCTCCCCGTTCCTGTGCTGCCCACCATCAGCCTCGCTGCCCCCCACCTTTTTGCCTCAGATGAGGGGGCCAGACGGGGAGGCTGGAGGGGGGCGGGCTGCGGTGGGGATGGGGGGCGGCTCGCTGGGCGCTGCCCTGCCTCCTAACCCAGAGTCTCTCCCCCTCCCCATGTCTGAACCTTTCTCCTGGTGCCAACTGACTGTCCGATTTGTTCACTTCTCTCCCCATCTCCTTGGTCCGCCTCTGTCCATCTCTGCCTCTTGCCGTCTGTCTTTTTGTGTCTTGCCGTCTGTCTCTTACCCTCTCCGTCACCTCCGCCACCGGCTCCATCCCTGGCCTATCCTCTCTCTCCATCTCTGTCTCTTGACTTTTCCTGTCTGTCCTCTTTCTCCATCTCATATCCTTTTTGTCTGTTTCTCTCCTGCCCCCGTCCGTCTCGGGGGTCTGTCCGTCTGTGGGACCCTCCCCTGCGCCCTCATCTCCACGCTTCTTCCCCGTGTCTCTGCCCCGCCCCCTCCCCATCCCCCCAGGTTACGAGAAATCCCGCAGCCTGAGCAGCATCGCGGGCCTGAGCGGGGCGTCCCTGCGCCTCGCGCCCCTTGCCACTCCTCCTGGCTCTCCCAGGGCCACCCGCCGCGCCCCCCCTACCCTGCCCTCCATCCTCTAGCGCTCCCATTCCCCCCGTGGGGGGACTCGGGGGTGACAGGGGAGATGGTCAAAGAGCCGGGGGTGGGGGGGGTGGGGAAAGGGTTTTTTTTTTTTATCAAAAAGTCATTAATAATATGCAATTGAGACGACGACGCCAGCAGACACCCCCGGGCCCCAAACTCCCACCTGGGTCCCCAGGATGAAGGGGGAGGAGCCAAAGCCCATCCCCTCAACTCTCCGATCCCCCCAAATAAAGCCTCAGGTCTCCATGAGCCATAGGACAACCCCTCCCATCAACTCCTGTAAATATGTCCAAATTATGCCAATTACATTTTGGGGGCATCTCCCCTACTCTGCATGCCTCCCCCATCCTGGGTCCCCCTCCCCCACAATTCCACCTCAGCAATAAACCGCCCCGGGCTGCATGCCACGCGATTGAGGGAAGGGGCACTCTGGGAAGGGGGCGGGGCCTCAAGGGGGTCGGGCTGGCCTTTAAGCCACAGGAGGGTCCCCTCGCCTCCTACCCTTCACCCCAACAGGGCAACCCATCACAATGAAATTTTTTAAAAATTAGCAATGGTGGGGGGGGTGGGGAGGAACAGTCACCCAAGCCAAAAACCAGAGCTGAGCTCAGATGGTAGAAGCGAGGCCTGGTAGAATGGTAGCAGGGGAGCGAGGGGGTGGCTGCAGACAGCTGCTCCCTCAGCCTTCAGGAGGATTCCTCTGATGAATTTCGCCCTTTCATCCCTCCCACCCCAAGGGATCTGCTCACCTATATTCTTGCTGCATGGACTCAAGACCTCCCATCCCAGAATTCCTGGGGTGCTCTGGCCCTAGCACACAAAATTCCCCAACACCTCCAGATTCCCAGGACATGAGACCTACACCCAGAATTCCTGACACTGACCCTAGCACCCTGCATCCCCCAGATCCCCACACACTCCTGGGACTTGATCTCAGCTCACAGATGCTTCCCCTCAAGCCCACCCATGGCCTGCACTGCATCCTAGCACCTATCAAACCTCCAAGACGTGCCCCAGCCCTTCAGCTCACTTTTGGCCTTTGGGATGCTCCAAATCCTTTCCACACTCGGATATTTCCTGGACACCCCCAGATCCTCAGGCCCTGCCCCCTAGACATCTCCAAATCTCTGACATGAGACATCCACCTCAGGTTTCCCTGACACTAGAATTTCTAAGATAAGTTCAACCTGTCTGCAATTGCAGGGAACCAGCTCTCCCCCGGGCACCCCCTTTCTTATGCCTAATCCCGACCCCGCCAGAGCCCCTTTACTTAAATGGTGCCTGAAAGGTACCCTCTTCATGGACTCGTGTTTCCAAGAGGGGTCATATTTGTACCCCTGGTGATGAGCTAGGGTTTTCAGTACTTCAGGGACAAACGCTTCTCTTAAAAGTTTCGTCTTTCATGGCATTTGATGCACAAGCCGGTAAGTCCCGATACTGCTGCTTGACTAGGACATCGTTATTTAGGTTAGAAGTGTTTCCATTTAAAGTAGAGGCTGTGCCCGAATGGAGGGACACTGGAATATAAGCTTGGGAAACAACAATATACCCGCCTGGGCTGGGATTCCAGTCCGCCCTTCCCCGGCGCCCTTCATCACCCTGCCACGCTCGCGGGTGGAAAGTCATTTCTCATAACCCATCCTGGCTCAAGGATGCGCTACCTCCCCCAAGCCCAGAGACCACACTGGTCCCAGAATCCTTAGAGTCCTCTCCCCCCTCCCCCATTTTGGAGCTGGAGGTCCACCGAATTCGCACCCTCCCGCCCTCCTGCTCACACGGCCTCAGGAACCATCCCCACCCGAGGGTTGGCGTGGAGGGCGGGTATCACCGAGCACGATTCTTGATGCAACGATTCCTATGCAAGGGACATTTTGAGCTCCCCCCCTCCAATCCTTCCCCTGGACCCTAAACCCTGGCGAATCGGGGTGAGGGGTGGACCGGATTCTGGTGGGAGCGGGGTGGGGCGGGGCAAAGGGCTAGGGGCTCCAGACACCAGGGTATGGGGGTGGGGACTGACTATCTTGCCAAAGGGTTTAACTTATTTAAAAGAAGCCCCCAGATTCCCCTTACCCTCACAGATGCCAAACAGTGCGGAGAAAGTGGGTGAGGATCTTTCCTAACGTCTCCCCCTTCTCGCCAATCTGCCACAATTACCTAGCTTTTTAGTTCAGCTTTTTAAAATAACCACAATGATGATAAACCTTTACAAAACATGATTCTCGTCCCCTACCTCCCGTCTCCCAAGCCAACAAATAGTGTGGGGTTCGGGGAAGGTGACAGAGCGAGCCAAGGAACGACTTCCAAGGCCCGCTCCCCTTTTCCCCCCGGCCGCCAGGGTGCCTGCAACCACACGCATGCGCTGCATGACGCGCTCCCCACACGCATGTCGCGCCCCTTCTGCGCTCCGGGACCGCACGGACAACGGGGCGGGGCGATTGGGGAGGAAGGGACGGCGGGGTCTTCCCGAGCTCAGCGGCTACCCTCCCATCACACACAACAGCAATAAGTTTCTCTCACTCAAATGTGGGCGGGGCGGGCCTGGCCTGTCGTTGGTGGGGGTGGGGGTGGGGGCAGGAGTGGCAAATGGGGGCGCTCTCAGGGATGGGGGCAGGTGTCAGGAGTCAGTATGGGGAGGGAGGTCTGCAAATCGTCCAACTCTGGTGCTAATGGCGGGTCTTCTCAGCCCACCCCACAGGGCAGGGAGGGAGGGGTCGGCATGGCCCCTCCCCCAAGCCTCTCCCATGCCCACCCTGGGTGCATGAATCGCCCAAAGCAGGAGCTGCCGCATGTCACCCTCTCCCAAAGAAAAAGTGTCCTGCCCCTTTCCCACCCACCCCATCACTTTCCACCAAAATAAAGGTTCCTTTTCATTTAGAAGTTGCGTCCTTTTTGTGGGGGAGGGCTCCTGATCCTGGTTGGAGGGCTTTGGGGTAGAAAGAGGGGTTGTATCTTCCAGAGCAAGGGTGCTTATTAAAATGGCAAGGGCGTGCACTTTGGGGATCCAGACATCCCCTTGATGGCCAGCTCTCACCTTGTGATTCTGGGTGGCAGGGGTAGGGGTGAGGGGCCTGGCTGCCTGCCTCAGTCTCCCTGATGGTGAAAGTGGGGATCCACATCCCTTACTGGGAAGTCTGTAAGGACATCTGGGTGGTGTGGACTCCTAGGTGAGGGTGACTAGTCCCTGGGAGAGGAATGAACCTGGGGGCTGCAGGCACTATATTGTCTAGTTAAGCCAGACTACGTGGGTTCAACAGAATGTGTGTGTGTCCTTGGTTAAGTTCCTTAACTTTTCTGGTCTTGTTTCCACCCCTCTTAGAGGGTGAGGGGGGTGATCTATTCATTCAGCAAATACATGAATGCCAACTAGTGCCAGATACTATTCTAGGTGCTAGAAAACAATGAAATCTGTACCTCTAGGGGTTATGCCAAGGGCTGAGACAAACATCCCATATTTTGCACAACTAAACAAACAGTCGTTAGACAACAGATGGCTCAGTAGTCACTCCTTTCATTGTTCTGCGAAGACTTGAGGGTCAGCCAGAATGCAGCAACCCTCAGCCACTCACACTGACTAGGAGGCTTGGGGCAAGGGACATCGCAGCTCTGAATTGCAGTTTCCCCATTTGTAAAATGGAGGGAATACCTTGGAGGGAGGCCAGGTGAGGACAAAATGAGTTGTTTCACATGAAATACCCCATGCACAGGAGGCCCCAGCACTGGCTAGCTGTGATTAGAACCAGCAGGCTCTATGCTCACCCTGCCCCATCAGAGATGCCCCTGCAAGAACACACACAGCCCCAAAGGGGTCCAGTTGGGGTTGGAATTTATTTCTGCCAGATGCTGGAGGTGGTGAGGGTGTGGGGGCCTCCTCCAGCCCCCATGGGAAACTCAACTGAACTGTGATCACATGAGAGCAACCAGAAGGGAGGCAGAGCATGGGAGTGGGTGCGGGTGGGGATCAGACGGGTCCCCTTATCCTCCCCTTCTGCAAGGGTCAAAGGCTCATGGAGGCCTGGGACTCAGGCTGTCACTCAGACGTTTGGGGGTCAGTGGCTAAGTGGAGAGAAACAAGGAGAGGAAGGGGGAGATGGGAAGGGCTTGGGAGCCCTGGCTGAGGAGGGCAGGAGAGCCGTGCTGCCTTTCCAAAAAAGATCATTAAGAACTTTAGGAAGTATGGGGAGCTGGATGCAATCACAGATTGGCAACTACACCTGACTTTCCTCCCAAGCGGGAGCCCCAATCCTTGCCTCCCTACTCGCCTGCTCCTCTCTGTTTAGGGGTTCACAGGAGGTCTCCAGGCCAGCCCCCTAACCAGGTGGGATTGATAAGTGCTGTAATGCCGGAAAGTGACACCACTTCCCAACTGCAAGAAGCCAGACGGAAGTGCGAGAGATAGGCACCACCAGGAGTCAGGGAGGAAGGGGCCTGGTGGCTGGTGGCCGGGTGGGGTCACTGCGGCTGGGCTGCGGGAGGCCCATCAGGGTCCGCGGGCTCTGCCTCCTCAACCTCCTCCTCCGAAGCCACGCCCTCCTCCAGTCGGAAGACCTGGCGCACCGTGCGGGTGGTGAAGGTGAGGGGGCCGCGCCTGCGCAAGGGAGAGACCCAGGGACAGAGATAAAATGAGGACAGCTGAAGAGACCAGGGAGACATGAAGAAAGAGGGAGTAAACTGGGGGCGACGGGGACAGAGAGAGATCAGGATGGGGCTTCATGAAGGAAGGGTGTGCATGTATAGGGTGGCCATACCGAAGCCGGTTCCTCAGGACGTTCAACTCGCGATTCATGGACTCCGATGCCTCTGTGACATCCTCCAGCTCATGCTGCAGCCTCCGGCGGACCGCCTGAGCCCGGGATGCCTCCTCCTCAGCCTCCTCCAGCTGCCGTTTCAGCTGCTTCGCTCGAAGGTTCCCCTTCTCCAGCTTGGTGGGAGCAAGGGGAGGGGTCACATAGCCAGGTGCCATCCTTGTTACCATTCCCTTGGCCCCCACAACTAACCCATCCCTCCCTGCTCAAAGCCCTCCTGTGGCTCACCAGTAACCCTGGAAGAAGGTCCCAGTCCCTCCAGGCCCTGAAAGGTCTTCTTCCCATAAACACACCGATCAGACAATATTCAACAAAACCCTCCCCAGATCCTGCCATCTCTCTCTCCAGGGAGGGGACACACATGATCTGCCTCCCACCAACCTCTCAGATCTCATTTCTTATCACTCTGCCCCCCAAACCCATTCTGTTCTCTAGCCATAGTGGTCTGCTTTTTGTTCTGAACTCACCAAGCTTATTTCTATACCCCAGGATCTTTGCACCTACTGTTTCCTTTGCCTGGCTCTTCCTCACCCTTCAGGTCTCAACTCAAATGTCACCTCCTTAGCAAAATCTTCTTGACCGCCCCAAACCTGAGGAGGATACCCCAACCTCCATGTCTCCCTGTCTTCATTCTCTTTTCTCTTCATAGCTCCTGTCAAAATTATGTAATTTGCCAGCTTATAGGTTCACTGCGTCTTTCTTTTCCTTTGCTGAAAATGTGAGCTCCATGAAGGCACAGACCTTCTCTGTTTCATTAACAACCATATATCCAACACCTAGCACAGTGCCTGGCACATAGTGGGGACTCATTAATTGTTTGTGGAATGAATGGAAAATAAAAATACAGCTGAGCTTTTAAGGGCACAGCAACTCTATCTAGAGTTAGACCTGGGTTCCAATCCAGACTGTCTCTACTAACTGTGTTACTTCGGTGCAAATTATATTCTCTTTTAAGTTTTCCATTTCCTCAACTGTGAAATGGGACTGCTGAGAGAAAGCAAGCATGTATTTTTTTAAAATACAGCACAGTACTTGGGACACAGTAACTACTCAATAAATAATTAAGAGCACAGACTCTGTAGCCAGAATTCTAGGGTCTGAACTCAGACTCCATCTCTTCCTAGCTAAATGATTTTGAGCAAGTTACTTCATCTTTCTGTGCTTCAGTTTTCCCACCTGAATAAGAGGGGAAAAAACAGTACGTACCTAATAGGGTGCTGATTAGAATGAAATATACTATGTTATGACTTTAGTACAGTGCGAAGCAGATAGAAAGCACTCAATAAACACTATGTATTGTTATTTTAGCCGTGGTCTAGCCTCTAGGTAGAGTTTAACTTCCTCCTCTTCCCACCAGGGCCTTTCCTAGATTCCAGAATCACAGATCACAAAGTCACTGATTCCAGCTCTCTGCTGACGGGTCAAGCCCTGGGATGTCATCTGCACTCAGTTCCAGTCAGCCCCTGCATGCTGCCTCTTGTGGTGTGAGTGTACAGTCTTGAGAGACAGCATGTGCTATTTCTATATCAATGGTACCACCCCCTGCTGCTCTACAATGCCGTCAGCTACTCACCTGGTCCCGGAGCTGGTCAGCCACCCTCCTTTCCTCCTCTACCTGGAGTACCACCTCTTTCAGCCGCTTCTCAGCCCTGCGCACCAGCTTGCCAGAGAGGATGCGCTCCCTGAAGAGGCATGAAGGGGAGAATCAGGAGAGGTGCTCAGGGGGGTTCTATCCCCTCAACCTCATCCAGGCGCTGCTGTTCTGTTCTTAGAGTGACCTCTGGCCTCTTTCCCAGCTCACCTGGCTCCCACAGTCTGCCAGGCCAGAGACTAGCACCCAGGTTCCCCACTCCAAGGCATCTGAGTCCTTGGCTTCCACTAAGATGCCTGATGTTCCTAAAAGTATCTCCATGTCTACATCAGTTTTCCATATCCCACTAGGTCTCTCACACATTTTCAAGTGCACTTCCCTGCAATCTTCCTCCTCTTAGGGAACTAACCCAGTGACCACCAGTTCCCAGGTCAAATCACCAGACACTGTCCTCACCAATTCTCTCACCGTCTCTTTCAGTGAGATTCTTTCTTTTGCCCCATGTTCAGCCTGTCAGTACGCAAATCCGGTCCCATTGCCTCCTGAAGTCTGTCCTTTCCCCTTCTGTTTACCCTCACAGCCTCAGCCCCCAGCTCAGCTTCCTCCTCTCCCACCTGACCACCGTTCTACCTGGCCTTTCCCTTCTCAACTTCCTTCACTGGCTGTGTGTGTGGGACATGCTGGAAGCCCAAAGCGCCATCCTCAGCCATCTCGGCTGCTTTCCCCCTTCTCACGCACACGCTTTCCCGGGACAAACTCATCTGCACCTCAGATCCCCACAACGTCAACAGCCTGGTGTCGGCTACATCTGTCTCCTGAGCTCCAGCCTGGTTCAGTCCCCCGCCTTGGCCACCCACCAGCCCCCCCCCACACCCCTCATGGTCCCTGCTGGGTTCACTGCTTTCTCCAAAATTCACTCCTCCTCTGGATTCCCCACAACCCACCTAGATCTGCAGGTCAGACATCAGAGCCATCCTCACCTCCTCTCTTCCCTCAAAACCCTTCCATCCCATCTCCCCAGTTTCCCCATCACCACAGCCCCTGCTCATTCATCCTCTCCTGCGTGGACCGTTACCCCGGGGTGAAGTCCCTGTGACAGGCAGTGCTCGGCAGCCACGACTAGACACAGTAGCCCCAGAACTGCTGAGAGGTGGCGTGGGGGGGGGGGCACTGAGCCATAGAAAGGGAGCAGGGGAGACTCCAGCTGTGGATCAGCTGCCCACTCCTTGCCCTCGGGGTGACTTGGAGCAGCTCAGGTCACCCTTTGAGCCTCAGTTTCTTCATCTGTATAATGGGGGAGGTGGGAGCTCAGACTGGTATATCCACCAGCTTCTGGAACACCTCCCCAGAGACCTCAAAGTACATTTCCCATGAGCCCCTGGGCCCTTGGCCAGCCCCCTGGATGAGAACCACTCCTCCCATGAACCTCTGGGGCCAGTTCCTTCTACTGATCCCTGAGACCATTCACACCTATCATGTTCACACTCATCATGGCCCGGTTCAAGCTCAGGCCTCATTTCCTTCCACCTGGACCATCATCCAGCCTCTTCCCTGGCCTCCCAGCTCCCAGCCTCTCTGCCCTAACCTGTTCCAAATTTGGCCCAGAGGGGTCTTTCTACACTCAGCCTTTTCCAGCTCACAGCCCCCAGGCTTGCCATCACCCCCAGGACAGAGTTCCTAGGCTCCATTCAAGGGTCTTGCCTACCTGACCCCTCTCCTGAGTCGTAGCGGGTGACAAGTCACACTCCTCCAAATACCCCAGTGTCTGCCATATGCGCCCCCGAGGCTGCCACTGCCTGGGATTCCGTGGCCTGGAAATCTTGTTCCAGGCCCAGCTTGAATGCCTGCTCCTTCAGGAACCCTTCAAACGACCCCATCTCAGGCTGAACCTCCTTCTCCTTAACTACGTTCCCTGAGCTCAACTAGGCCCCAGGATCTCCCCTTTGTTGCCTCGTCAAGTCTTTCTCCTTGTGGGACCATGGGACAGACTTGGGCCTAAAAGGAGGGACGTGCAGAGATACAGTGAGAAACATAACTCCTGAGTCTAGCCTGGGCAGGCAATCCCACTAGATCATGATCTCCAGGGGACAGGGACCAGGCATGTCTAATTCTTCACAATTTGCCCAGTTCCCAGCCATGGGAGGGTAAGCAGGATGCTCTGTAATACACGTTTGCTGAAGAATGAATGAATGAATGAATGAATGAATGAAAGAAAAAGGGAACTTAGATGCCTATTGGTATAAAACAACACTCTTCTTCACCAAATGAGGTAGAGACACTGAATTACAGGCATACTAGATTTATAGCCCATCTTTGCCAAAGTTTTCCTATAAAATAAGGATAACAAGGGTCCTTCTGTCACAAGGGCTATGGGATATCACACATGTACATGCAAGCAGTCTGGCACCCGACAAAAATATATTAAGTCTTCAATACGTGGGAACTGTTATTGTTATTATTGTTACTGAACAATATTGAGCAATAGGAAAATCTATTGTATTAGAAGAGCGACACTTACTAGGCTTAGTAATAAGTATTCTGTTCATTTTATTAGTACAGTGGTTCTTAATGGGGAATGTTGGGGGTTGTGCCTTTGAGAGATTGGGGATGAAAATTGTTTCAGCCCCACATTGCTGCTGCTTCCTGGCTTTGAACAGGGGGGTATAGGTGGTGTTTGGCACAAGTACAGCTATTTTGTGACCATGAGGGAAAGACCAAGGGAACTACCCAGATGCTGACCCAGAATCCTACCATCTTTCAGCTGCCCGGCTCTGGACTTCTTATCATATGAGCAAAGAAATTCTTTGTGATATACCGATGACAGAAATGGCCTCAATTCTCACCCCTGCCTGTATCACCACCTTTTACAATATGACTTTGCAGCCGCTCCCATCAACAGGTAGAATTGTTTCTCCATTCCCTTCAATCTGAACTGGCCTCGTGACTTGCTTTAGTGACAGGATGGGGCAGAAGTGTCATTATACCCGTCCCCAGCCTGGGCCCCAAGAAAACTTTAACACCTTCCCTCCCTCTTGGAAGCTTGACTATGCCGTGTGAACAATCATGGGACATCCTGAAGCAGAAACAATTTAACCCAGTTGTCCCAGGCAAGGCCTTAGACATATAAGAGCCCATCCGAGACCGGCAAATCCATCCAGCTGACGCTCAGCGGAGCAAAGATGCCTGAGTGAGGCCCGCCAGGCTCGGATCAGCAGAATCTACTAGCCAGCCCTAGACTCACAAACAGTAATAAATGGTTGCTGTTTTAAGCAACTAAATTTTAGGGTGTTTGTTATACCGCTATAGCCAACTGCCACATCACTGTTTACACTGGACTCTTAGTGGGAGCGTAGTTACTTGCGATCCAAAGCGCCCTAAATGACAAAAGAAATCGGCAACCCTTAATATTATGACACGGCTTGGATGTTTCTGAAACAGATCCTTGCAGCACGGCTCTCCGTCACCTCGCTGACCAGAATGCGGGGCTCACCCTCCAGCGGCGCCCTGCTCTCCCACCTACCTGCTCTCCTGCTCCAGCTGCTCCTCAGCTTGGGCCAGCTTAGACTCGAGGGCAGCAATGACCATCTTCTGCCGGGCCCGGGCCCCAGCGTCCTCCTCACCCAGGCGGCCTCGGAGCTCCTGGATCTGCCGCTCCAGCTGCTGCCGCCCACTCTCTGCCTTGGCTGAGAAACTGCGTTCAGCTGACAACTCTGTGGTCAGTGATTCCACCTGTGGGAGAGGCAGGACGGTGGTGGTGGAGCCTGAGAGGGAAGGTGGTAGGTAAGCCCAGGCACCTCCCGCAGTTAAGTGACTTATCGTTAAGTGAATAGCACAGAGCCTGACACATACTGAATACACAACAAAATGTCAGTGCATATTTTTCCTGAGCGGCTTATCCAACCGCAGTGCCGGCCCTGGGTTTTCACCTTTTGGGTAGGTTTTAGCTATTTGAGTAAGTCCGCAACACAATTCCAAACTTGCTTAAATGCTACAAATTCTACCTCTGATTGTGAATGAGTCCATTCCAAGGGTTATTACGCTTTTTTTATTGCACCAGGATCGCTTGGGGAGCTTGTAAAAAAAAAAAATGCAGGGTCCCAACTTCCAGAGATTCTGAGTCAGCAGCTGTGGAGTGGGGTCCATGAATGCACAGTTTTACCGAGCATCTTAGGTGGTTCTGATATGAGATATGCAGGATCATTTTGAGAAATGCTGGCTCAATAAACAACAGCTACTACACTGGGAACGTGTAAACACACCCCTAATAGTAGTTCCTGTTTGTTTATTCAACTCGTACTGTGAGTGAGGCCCTGTGCCGGGGACGCAGAAATGCGTCAGATCCAGTCTGATTCATACTTTATTTCATTTCACCCTTACAGGAACGCATCGATGTGGTGATTAGCATATGCTTTTTTTTCCCCTCTTTTTATTGGAAAATAAAACTATGATACAGAAAGTCCAAAGCTAATCCAATACATCGTTTAATGGGTTAATAAAAGGCAAACACCGCTGTCACCCCTACCCAGGCCAAGAAATAGAACTTGAACCAGTTTTATGTGTGTCTTCGAAGTCTCTTTTAATCTACAGTTTCCTCTTCCATGTCTTTCATTTCCTCACACTTTATCTGTTGAAGAATCTGGGCCATTTGACCGGTAGAGTTCCTCTGCAGCTGGATCTTCCCGATTACACACTCATGGTCTATTTAGCGTGCTTCTCTGTTCTCTGTTGCCTTCAAGTTGGCGGTTGGGTTCAGGGCCTTACTTCTTTCTCTCTCCGAGCTTTTGAGGTAATGCACTGTTTCTCTATCTTCTGAGGGTGACTCTACTGGGTTGAATAGTCTCACTCCAAAAATCTATTGCCTGTACAGAACCTCGAGAGTGACCTTATTTGGAATTAGCATTTTTGGAGATTGTGATTGGTTGAACTATGACGAGGTCATACCAGATAAGGGTGGGCTTTGGGTCCTATATGACTGGTGTTTCTATAAGAAGAGGAGAGGAGACAGGCACATAAAGACAACACAGAGAAGGCAATATGAAGACAGAGGCAGAGATGGGAGGGATGCAGCTACAGGCCCAGGGGCGCCAGGGATTGCTGGGCACCGCCACAGCTGGGACAGCAGCTGAGAACAGTTCTCTGTCAGAAGGAACCAACCCTGAGGATGCCCTGCTTCTGGACTTCTGGCCTCCAGGACTGTGAGAGAATAAATGACTATTGCTTTGGGGACTTGGTAATGGGGGGAGCCTAGTAATCATAATGTTGCTCATGTAATTAATGATACAAAAAAAATTACTATTGCTTAAGCCCCCCCAGTTGGTGGTAATTTGTTATAGGAGCTCTAGGAAACTAGTACAGTAGCTAATTAGTGTTTTTAAAATTGTCACTGTGAACTCACAGACTTAAATGGATTTGATGGGTTTAAAGCAATTGAAATTAGTATCCTTGTTGGAGCTCAAATTGCTCTGTCTGGGGCCAGTGGGAACTTCCCTAGGTGGACTTCTAAGTGCTTCTAACATAACCACGTTAGCTTCCTCGATACCTGTACGTTATGGACTGCATGTTTGTGTCCTCCATTCCACCCCAGATTCACACATGGAAGCCTTAACCTCCAACGTAACGGAATCTGGAGATGGGGCCTTGGGGAGGTCATGAGAGTTAGATGAGGTCATAAGGGTGGGGCGCCATGAAGCCATCAGTGCTCTTATACGGAGACCCCAGAGAGCTTGTGCTCCGCCCCGACCCCAATCCCCCCAGAGGCCTCAGAATGAAACCTACCTCGCCGGCACCTTGATCCTGGACTTCCCAGCCTCTCAAACTGTGACAAGTAAATTCCCGTTGAAGTCATTCAGTCTGTGGTATTTTTTCATGGCGGCCGGAAGAAGCTAACGCATCTGACGACAATGTGTTGCAGGCTATTTGTTCATTTCCTGCTTCGGATTGGGAACCAACTGTTTCTAAAGAAGCACCAGTTTCTTTCAGTGGGAAATGACATTTCTAGATCACAGTTTGGGTACCGAGGATGCTCACGGCTACTCGACCGGTTATCGTTTCTAGGCCTTTCGTGGGGACAGAGAAACGTAAGATACCTATAAGTCAGTCTGAATAGAACCAAGTCGAATTCAGGAATACAGGATTTTTTGTAGAGTTTAGTTTTTTTGTTTTTAACTTAGCCTCTTCTCCATGACACCTCTGTCTAGGTTCTTGCACACGGAGGATCCTGAGATCATGGACACAAGTGATGAAATAATTAAACAGCCCACTTTTAATCATTTTCTTTATCTCACACACAAGGGCCTCAGGAACACAACACTATCATTACTGATATAACTAATAAATATAGTAATACGATTTTTTTTTGCATATCTGCCCAACCTCCGCATTTGAAAAACAGTTGTACCGCACGTAACTGAGCATGCAGCCATTCTCTCTCTTCCTCTCTCCTTGTCAGCCTTCACTTGGTCTTAGAAGTGTGAATAAACGGTAGGCTCATTCCACTGTCATGCTGCTGTCTCTCTAGAGGTTCTGATCATCTGAACCTGGACCTCTAGGCCAGTGGACTCGTCACACCTCAGAACCACCTGGAAGGCTTGTTAAACCGCAGATTGCTAGGTGCCCCTCCAGTATTCCTCATTCGCTTGGGCTGGGCTGGGGCCCAGGAACTTGCATTTCCATGTTCCCAGACGCTGCTGACGCTGCTGGTCTTGGGGCCACAGTTTTAGAACCGCTGGTCTCCTAGACTCCTCAGGAAGGGCTCATGGGGACAAGAGTCCCCACGTTCTTGCGAGCTGAGGACCTGTTTGTGACCTTTATACTTGAAAGTAAGTCTTGCTTGATACAAAATCCTTAGCTCACATTTTCTTTCTTTGAGTATCTTAAATATATCCCTCCATTTTCTTCCAGCATAAAGTCTTGCTGTCAAAAATCTGATGACAATCAAAATTTCTTTTCCTTATGTATCACGTACTCATTTTCTTCTGGGATGGCTGAAGGATTTTTTCCCCCTCTTACAAGTCCAAAGTTTTACTAGACTCTGTCTTGGTATCAGTTTTTAGGGATCAATATCCTTGGGTACATGGTGTGCTCTTCAAAAGGTAGCTCAAACTTTTTTGTTTCATGGAAGTCTTCTTGCATTATGGTTTTCGGTTATTTGCTCTCATACTGTCGTTTTCTTCTTCAGGGACAACTGTTATACGTACATTCGATCTCCTTTGCCGGGCTCCAATATTTGCTATTTTCTCGTGAATCCCTTTTTTGTGTCTCTTTAAGTTTCATTTTGTTTTTTTTAAAAGGTTCTTTTCACCAACAGCCAAGGATGTGGATCAGGTTAAGTCACATCATTATTTATATGGTTGTAGTATTCTATGTTTCCTCCGTCAGGGCATGTATTGGCTTATTCATTTCATGTATAATGAGCACCCGGCACTGTTTTAGGTACTGGGGATAGGGCAGTGAACAAAACTAAGACAGAGCCTCTACTCGCAAGGTGCGTACATTCTGTTTGGAGATGGACAATAGACAAATAAGTAAATATATAATATAATCCCAGATAGTGGTAAGCAATATAAAGGAGATTAAAGCAGAGAGAAGGGAAAGAAATTATGGAATGAAGGGCGGCTGTTTCATACAGGATGGTCAGGGAAGACTGTTTTGAGGGGAGAGAGACGTGTGGTGGTAGAAGAAACAGGAGAAACTTGGCACAAAGAACAGTGAGGAGGCTGGTGTGGCTGGAGAAGACTGAAAGGGGACAAGAGTTAGCAATAAGGTCTGAGTTAGCTGGAGACCAGAGTGCGGAGCTTTGTAGGTGACTGGGATGTCGCTGAGTGATACGGGGACCACACCATTGTGGAGTATGACTGCCTCCCCTCCCGGATGAGGAGCTCCCAAAGGCTGAGCTGGGGTGTTGCTCCTCTCTGGAGTCTCAACTAGTGTCAAGGCATGGCCCATGAGAGGCTCAAAATGTGTCTTTAAAAATTAATGAAATAAGGGGACATATGTCTCTCTTTGGAAATCCCATCGCTGTTGTCTGCCAGGCAAACTCTTAATTTCCTACAAGACCTCTTAACACATCACCTCCATCAGGCAGTCTTCCCTGATAGCCCCAGCCTCTAGGCTGGGCTGGTAGTCCCTTCTACATTCTCATGTCCTATGCTCCCTCCATTTTCCTTTGTATTTCTGTACTGGGATAGTCTGTCTCCTCCAGCAGACTAGGATGTCCTTAAGGGCAGTGACCTAGAATAATAGACCATCAGGTCCCCAGAACAGGATCTGGGCCTCCAAAAGCCTCAGAAAATATAAGTAGATATACAAATGAAAATATGCTTTCCTCCATCTGCCTAGCTCCTACTTATGCTTTAAAACCCTGGCCAAATGTCCCTTCCTCCAAATGCCTTCTTGTGACTCTTACAGAAAGTCCCCCACTGCCAATCTACTGATCCCAAGATACTTCAATTATCACACATGCCACCCTGTACTATGACAGTGTAGTTCCACATCTGTTTCCCTGGGGAACTTCTGCAGGACAGGGACTCCACATAATTCATCTCTGGATCCAGCCCTCGAGAAGCCTCAGAAACACAAGTGAATAAATGCATCAATGCCTCTGCACCCTGAGAACTCCTACGCACCCTTCAAAACCCAACTCAAATATCCCCTTTTCCTATGCCTGTTGAATAAGAGAACTGAAGGTGATGTTGCCAGGTTGGCGGGGACTGGGGCTGACAGGTGGCCAGGTTGTGCTCACCTGCAGGAGCAGCTTGTGGTAGCGGTCATTAAGCAGCTCCGCACTGCTCTGCTCCTCCTCCAGCTCCTCTTCCATTTGCCCCAGGCGCCCTTCCAGCTGACGTTTCTCCTCCAGAATGGCTGTCCTAGGGAGAATGGGAACAGGGGGAGGTGAGAGGTGAAGATGGCCGGAGGAGGGTGCCCTGACCCACATCACCAGAGGCCACTCACTTGCTAAGGCTGCCGTTGGCCAGCTCATCTGCCATCTCATCTCTCTCCTGCTGCACCTGCCGCCTGGCGCGGTCTAAGGCAGCCAGTTCCTGCAATGACAGAGACAGGCGGTGGCCAGCAGTGGTGAGGGAAGGCTATGTGGCTACTGGCCCCTGCCCCACACCTGAAGTCCCTTGGCCCTTTTTTCACTGTACAGGAATGTGCCATCTCCAAGTAACCTTTACTGAACTTCAGTCTACAGACAGATGTCTCCTAAATCCATCTCCTGAGCCACTGAGTCATGTCCACCTCTTGCTGCCCACCCCTCTGCAGGCCCCTCACCCTCATCAGCTCCTCACAGGGCTCAGCTGCTCCTTTCAAACCAGCTCCTCCTCCAGGTTCCTCAGGCACTGGGTCAGACCCCCAGGTTCCCTTCTCCTCTGCCCTCACCACCCACAGCCCTGTCCATCCTGCCCCTTCACTTCCTCAGCCTTGTTCTGTCCTCTGTGTCTGCACAGCCTCTCCTCCAGCCTTCCTGCCTCCAGTGTTCCCCTTCAGCCCACCCCCTCAGGGCCCCAAGGCAGACCCTGCCCCTCCTGTACTCAGAACTATCCCAGGGCTCCCTAGGGCCACCAGGCCCAGGCCCCACCCATTCCACTCCCATCCCAGCCCCGCCCCGCCAAGGCAGGGCCCCGCCCACCCCTGCCCCTCCTCCCACCCCCTACCATCCCAGAGCCTAGCGCATCTTGGCTTCACCTCCTGCAGCCGCAGCACCTCTGCCTCCAGCCATTTGAGGCGCTTCTCACTCTCCCGGTTCTGGGCAAAGATTTCTTCCCGGGAGGTGCGTGTCTCCTCCACCTCCCGCCACATCTCCTTCATCTGGACCTGAGGGGAATGGAGCATGGGTGGGGGCTCAGCCTCGAGTGACTCAGAGGAAACCCCTGCCCTCCGGTCAGCCTTGCGGGGAATCCTCAGCTCCCTGCAGACCTGGGCTTCCACACCCACCCCAGGTGCCAGCTGTGGGATGGGGGCCCAGCCCTTGCCCCTCTCTAGGTCTCTGCGCCTCTTCTTTATAAAAGAAGCAACTTAAAATTAGAGTAAGCCTAAAATGTGTGTAATACGCGGACTCAGCAGTAATAATAACGAAGGCAAACACTTAGTGATCGCGTCCATGTTATTCGTACATACTCCCTTAATCCTCACAGCCTCACAACTCCAGCTGGAGGGGGTCATTTTCCTTCCCAGTTTACAGATGGAGAAACTGAGGCACAGAGCCGTTCAGCAGTGGCCCAGGGTGGTAAATGGCAGAGCCAGGGCCTGTACCGAGGCCTGGGGTTTACACTTCTGGCCACTTCGTTGCCTGGCCACACTACTTCTGAGAATGTGAAAAGATGTTTAAGGGTTTTCTCAACGGTGCTTAAAATAAAGAAAAAGAAAAACAAACCAAATGTCCGCCACTGTTAACAAACCCCACTCTGTATCTTTACAACGAGATAGTGTGCAGCTGTTAACACCCATGGCGAGGACAGCAGCTGGCATGATAATGATACAATTATCATTAGTTGACTGAAACAGTGAGGACATGACATGGTCGGCAGTTTTTACTTCTTGGGGAGGGATTTTTCTATACCGGTGCTGCCCAGCAGAATACATCGTACATTTTTCAGTAGCCATATTAAAAAGATAAAAAGAAATGGGTGAAATTACTTAGAACACTATATTTTTGTTTAGCCTAATATATCCAAGATGTTATTATCTCTACTTGCAATCAGTATAAAAACTATTCAGGTCTTTTGCTCTCTTTTGTATTTTCATTCTAACTCTTTGGAATGCGGTAGTAACTGAGATTTCAGAATCACTACGTTTTAGACGCCCAGCAGCCACAGGGGGCTCGTACCCCCTGTAGTGGATGGCCTAGTTCCACACTTTTTAAACAAACACTTTGCTTTTTAGCAGCTTTAGGTTTTCAGCAATACCGGGCAGGCGGTACAGAGGTTCCCACGGAGCCGCCCCCCAACGCGCGCACAGCCTCCAGGCTCACGGACAGCCCCCAGCAGAGCCAGACGTACGGCTCATCAAAGTACGCTGACTCGCCATTATCGCCCAAGAACCTATTTTTTTCCAACAACAGGGTTAAACTTTGATAATGGAGGGCAGGACACAATTAATCAATAAAAAATAAATAAGAATGAGAAAACTGGACTTAAAAAGCACTGATGTTTATAAAGGCGTTGACTAATCTGGGTGCTGCTCTGAGGTTAGGGGGGCGGGCGGAGTCCAAATTGGTCCCCTGCCCGGAACCTGGGGTGGGGGGACGCCCCTCCCGCCGCGCAGCCCGCCCTCACCTGCATCTTGCGCAGCTGCTTCACCGCCTCCTCCCTGCCCTGGCCCGCAGCTGCCGTCTGTGCCTTCAGCTCCTCCAGCTCCGCCTCCAGCTTCTTGCGCGCGGCCGTGGCCAGAGCGCGCTGCTTGCGCTCCTCGTCCCGCTCCACCTCCGCATCCCGCAGCTGGAGGGGAGGTCGGCGGCCGCGGCTTCAGGGAGCCCGGCCACACTCCCTCCGCACGCAGGCCACGCAGGCGTCGGCCCCCCAGCCCCGGCCCGGGCCTCCAGCCCCGCTCCCCCTGCTCCCTGCCCCTCTTCACCCCCAGCGGAACCCTCCTCTCCGTCCAGGCACCGGCTCAGGGCTCGTCCTCCGCCTTGCCCCAGCCCCCCCTCTGGCCCCATCTCTCTCCAGCCCATTCCCTCGGGGCTCCAGAAATGTCTCCTATGCTCAGAGCTCACAGTGCGGCTCCCCAGTGGCCCCAGGACAAAGTCTTGGACACACCCATGGCTCCATCAGTGGGGCCAGGGGAGATTAAAAAAAAAACCGAGACCCCCAGCCTTGGGTCACCTGCTCATCTCTCCTCGGCCTCCCAAGTCACCTTCCCTTCCAATCTGCTGCCCATACCTTCCAGTGGGGTCTGACTCAGAGCTGACCCACCCCTGCCATGCTCCGCACTCCTCACCTAGTAGAGGGCCTTGCCTGCTGCAGAGCCCAGGAAACTCTTCCACTGAAGAGGATGCATGGTGCAGAGAGGGGGCGAGGCGGACAAGTGGGAAGAGGGTGGATGAATAAATGCATGAAGGCATAAGGCCAGGATGACAGGGCGTGAGGTCGAGCTGGTTCACGAGCTAGTGGTCAGGTGCATGGGTAGGGCGGGGGTGTGGAGGGGCTGGGGCTGGGGAACTAGGAGAGAGGATGAGTGGGGGAGGGGAGGTTGCTTGGAAGGGGGTCTCTGGGTGGACAGAGAAGTTGGAAGCGGAGCTGGCTGCACAGAAGCACTGGTTGGTGGAGAAGGTTGGATGGGGGCCTGGAGTACAGTGGGTGGTGGATGGGTGGATGGTTTCGTGGGTGATATCTGACCAGGTATGTCACTAGTTCAGCAGGGTGTGTGTGTGGGGTCATGGGTTATGCTGGGTGATGGCTGGCTAGCAGGAGGGACTTGGGCGCAAACACTGATAGCAGGTGCGGGTGGGGGGCAAGGCTTCCGACCCCTCCTGCTGCCTGTAAGCACCAGGGTGCATCCAGCTGGATGGCGCCCTGCAGCCTCCCACTTAGCCTGCCTGTACCTGCTTGGCCAGCTGCCGCCGCCTGTCCTCCCCAGCCTCGTCCC
Source organism: Phataginus tricuspis (assembly GCA_029783875.1). NCBI lineage: Eukaryota > Metazoa > Chordata > Mammalia > Pholidota > Manidae > Phataginus > Phataginus tricuspis. The sequence goes on along the minus strand of JAQQAC010019400.1, from coordinate 15,266,937 downwards.
GGCCCTGCAGGTCACGCTCGTGCTGTGCCTTAAGAGCCTGCACAGTCACTTCCAGGCGCAGCTTGGCATCCTCAGCTGCTGTCAGCTCATCCTCCAGCTCTGTCACCTGTGTCCGCAGGTCGTTGGCTGCCTGCTCTGCCACCCGGTGGGCTCGCTCCAGCTCATGCACCTGGTGGGAAGTGACAGTGAGCACAGGGCGCCTGGGTCACTGAGGGAAGGCAGGCCAGGATCCTAGGTCTGTCCTGGGATAAGTGTGGGAAGCTGTGTCAGATGGACAACGGGGAGGCAGCAGGTCGATGTGCCCCTCCGACTCTATGCACTCATTCACTCATTCGGCATTTCCTGGGCGCCTGCTTACTCTGGGTCTCATTCTGAATCACCCTAAAACGTATTTTACTGTAGCCTCAGCATGAAAATTCTATCATGTGAAGCTTGAGAGTCCAAGTCAAGTCTTTATTAGGTCAGTGACTCATTCGTGGGGGACTATTTCCTTGGGGGTTTTGTGATTTGGGGTTGAAGGCTCACTTCCCTGGGGCTCCATCTTCAGGAAGCCTGTGTGGAAATGGGCTGAAGCCATCCAGGCACAGAGCTCTGGGGTTGTCAGTGTTCGTTTCTGCCAGACTCCCCAGGATATCAACAAACCAATATCTACTATTTTGTTCTCAACTCAGGGGGTTCCCAGGCCTTTCAGGGAGTTGAAAATTAAAACCCCAAACACCCTGTGAAAGCAGACTGGAGCTTATGAATTCTGAGACTTCCTTCGTGCTTCTCCGTAATCGCTACCTCCTCTGAGAAGTGTCCCCTGCCCCGGCAGGGCCTCGCTCTTACCCATGCTTCTGGCACGGAGCCCCCCTCCTGCACAGCCCTACTCACAGCGGTCGTTTAGCAGGAGGGTCCGTGTCTTTCCATGCAACACCCACCTCCCAGAGGCCTGTGAGTGGCCCAGGGCAGGGACTGTACACGTGCATCACCACTGCCCAGTGACCCTCAGGGGACTGCTGGCCGGCGGCAGTGTCCACTCAGCCCTTGGAAGGAGCCCAACCATCTCCCCTCCTATTTGGCATCTGTCAGTCAGTTTTGTTTACTGGCAGGAATTAAGCTTTCTCTCATCAACATCCTATTTCCCACAAAGGCCTCTGGAGTCACTACAAATAACTTGACATTTTTCCCAAAGGACAGACCTTAGTAGCTGGAGTATGAGACGGATTTCAGCCCGGCGTCCCTGGGGCTGCAGGCCTGGCTATAAGCTCCACTGGATCAACACCAAAGCACGTGGAGAAGATAAAGCCCTCACCCACCACACCCACAGAGCACCGTTTGACAATAAGGAAGGATGTTGGGAGTTCATCTGCCCAGGGACTCAACACGGGCTCTATCAAGGTCTCCTGTCATTAGCTGGGGGGGCCTGTGTCCCCAGGCCTGTCGTGGCTGGTGCCCCATCAATGTATTTATTGGGCAAGTGAAGAAAGGATAGAGTGGAGGGTGCGGTGGACCTTCCAGAAGACTGGGACGCTGGCTGGGTGAGGACTGGGAATGGATCTGGGGGCCCCTCACAGGCCTGGGAGGGATACATAGCCAGGGGAAGACAGAGGCTTGGTGGGGGAGCATGTGTGTGCTCAGTGGGGCTGAGGGGTGACAAGGTGGGGTGTCCTTCTCCTGGGTATGTGGTGTGTGTATACTGTGTGTGCATGTGGTATGTGTGTGGTCTACGTATGAGGTGAATGTGACAACTGTTACATTACAGAAACGCGCAGTGTAGGTATATGTGCGGACACTGTGTGTGGTGTGTGTACGTGTGCATGTGGTTTGTGTGTGTGTGTGTGTGCAGGTACATGCGTGCACACAGTCAGGTCTGGGGAGTGCGTCTCTGGCTGTATGTTGTGGTCAGGTCTCTTCATGTTATGAGTATTCACACCCACGTGATGTTGGACCTCATGCTCTGTGGGGTCATAAAAACAGGTATATTCAATGGAAGATTCTCTGCACATTCCATGTGTATTCATGTGAACATGTATGTTTGTGAGCAGTTCTCGTGTTTCATGTCCAAACACAGTGGTTGATGGAAGATTCTCCTCATGCTGTGTGTATGGTTAAATGAACATGAATGTTGGTGAATGGCTCTCCTTACTTTTTGTATTTTGTGTGTGAACATGTGTGTCTGGTGGGAGGTTCTCCTCAAACTGTGTACATGTATGTGAGCACACGTCAGGTCAGCATTTCTCCTGTGCTTCTGTAAGCGGCTTTGCTGGCTGGTTCTCCTCACGTTCTGCATGTGGGAGCACCTGGGTCTGTGTGACGCCTAATACCAAGCATGCGTGTAATTGCCCATATGTGTCTTGGGAGTAGGGGCCCCACTCACGCTCTTGCCCACGTCATCCTTGCTGCTCAGCAGGGCCTCCATCTCTGCCCGCAGGGCCCGGTTCTGCCGCTCCAGCTCCTCACGGGCTTCCTGCTCCTCCTCCAGCGCCCGTGTCAGGGACAGGGTCCGAGCCTCGCGCTCCCGGCCCTCTGCCTCGACCCGCTCACGCTCCTCCACTGCTCGCAGTACGGCTGCCTTCTCCTCTGCCAGGAGCTTCCGGGTTGAGGAAGATGGGGTGAGGGAAACAGATTAGCTGAAAGAAGTGTACAAGGGATGGGGAAGAGGGAGCAGTGAGGGACAGAGAGAGACAGAGAGATGGACAGAGGAAGAGACACAAGAGGGAGGTAGAGGGATTAAAGTTGCAACCGTGTCCTGAATGAGCTTAACTCTTGTATGAATCAAACTGATCGGCCTCTCACTTTAGAGACCAATAGGGGTTAGGGTGCTTCTTCCTCTTGGAGTAGTCGCAAAAAATGTATATACATATATTTTAAAGGTATACTTCAAGCTTTACTGTTTTTCTTTAAGACACAGTAATTAAAAACTATAACACTTACAAAATATGCAAAAAGGGAAAAGAACAGAACTTATAGTCAAGAGAAAAGTCAGTCCATGAAAACAGACCCACAGATGACCTAGATATTGGGATTAGCACACAAGGACTTTAAAACTATGATAAGTAAATTTCAGGACAAGATGGACAAATGGGTGAAGAGACAGGGTTATTTCAGGGATTGGGACTGTAAAACAGAACCAAATAGAAATGCCAAAACCCTCAAGGTGGATCAAAGACCTGAATGTAAGTCATAAAACCATTAAACTCTTAGAAAAAAACATAGGCAAAAATCTCTTGGACATAAACATGAGCGACTTCTTCATGAACATATCTCCCCGGGCAAGGGAAACAAAAGCAAAAATGAACAAGTGGGACTATATCAAGCTGAAAAGCTTCTGTACAGCAAAGGACACCATCAGTAGAACAAAAAGACATCCTACAGTATGGGAGAATATATTCATAAATGACGTATCCGATAGGGGGTTGACATCCAAAATATATAAAGAACTCACGCACCTCAACAAACAAAAAGCAAATAATCCAATTAAGAAATGGGCAGAGGACATGAATAGACACTTCTCTAAAGAAGAAATTCAGATGGCCAACAGGCACATGAAAAGATGCTCCACATCACTAATCATCAGAGAAATGCAGATTAAAACCACAATGAGATATCACCTCACACCAGTGAGGATGGCCAACATCCAAAACACAAACAACAACAAATGTTGGCGAGGATGTGGAGAAAAGGGAACCTTCCTACACTGCTGGTGGGAATGCAAATTAGTTCAACCATTGTGGAAAGCAGTATGGAGGTTCCTCAAAAAACTCAAAATAGAAATACCATTTGACCCAGGAATTCCACTCCTAGGAATTTACCCTAAGAATGCAGCAGCCCAGTTTCAAAAAGACAGATGCACCCCTATGTTTATTGCAGCACTATTTACAATAGCCAAGAAATGGAAGCAGCCTAAGTGTCCATCAGTAGATGAAATGATTAAGAAGATGTGGTACATATACACAATGGAATGTTTTTCAGCCATAAGAAGCAACCTAAGTGTCCTTCAGTAAATGAATGGATAAAGAAGAGGTGGTACATATACACAATGGAATATTATTCAGCCATAAGAAGAAAACAAATCCTACCATTCATAACAACATGGATGGAGTTAGAGGGTCTTATGCTCAGTGAAATAAGCCAAGCCAAAAAAGACAAGTATCAAATGATTTCACTCATTTGTGGAGTATAAGAACAAAGAAAAAAACTGAAGGAACAAAACAGCAGCAGACTCACAGAACCCAAGAACGGACTAATAGTTACCAAAGGGGAAGGGACTGGGGAAGATGGGTGGGAAGGGAGGGGTAAGAGGGAAAAAGGGGCATTAGGATTAGCAGATGTAATGTTGGGGGGCACAGGGAGGGCTGTACAACTCAGAGAAGACAAGTAGTGATTCTATAGCATCTCACTATGCTGATGGACAGTGACTGTAACGGGGTTGGTGGGGGGACTTGATGAAGGGGGTAGTTTAATCACCATAATATTGCACATGTAATTGTAGATGAATGATAGTAAAATAAATTATAAAAAAAAATAATAATAATTAAAAAAAAAAAAGAAATGCCAAAACTGAAATATATATCTGAAGTCAAAAAGTCACTGGATGAAACTGAGAGCAGTTTGGACACATTAGAAGACTAAGTAAACTTGAGAACAGGTCAATAGAAGTGATCTATGTAGAGCCAAGAAAGAATATTGTAGAAAAATTAACAGCTTTAATAACCTAGCTGTCAAACATATATGTATTTGGAGTCCCAGGGGAAGATAAAGAAAAATGAAAAGAAGAGGTAAAACTGAATTTATTCACAGGAAACACAGTTATCAATGTGGAAAAGCCAATGGAATCCATAAAAAATCTAGCAGTAATGAGTTGAGCTAAATTGTGGAATATAAGATCAATATACAAAAAAAATCATATTTCTATATGCTAGCAATCAGAATTTGAAAAATACCATTCAGAATAGCATCAAAAATATGAAATACTTAGAAGTAAATCTGACAGAAGATGTGAAAGGTGTACACTCAAAACTACAAAACATTCCTGAGATAAAGTAGAGCCAAATAAATGGACATATATACCATATTCCTGGGCCAGAAAATTCACTATCATTAGGATACCAAGCTTTTCTAAATGGATCTATAGATTCACCATAATCCCAAATCAGGAGGATTTTTGTGTGTGTGTAAAAAATGGGCAGAATCTAAAATACATGCATATGGAAGTGCAAAGGACCTAGAAGAAGCAAAATAGCCTCAGAAAAGACAAAAATACTAGAGAACACAACCTAATTTTCAATACATATACACGGAGTCTTCTCAACAAGTAGTGTTTGAATAATCTGATATAGATATACATAAATATTCACAAATAGTGTTTGAATAATCTGATATTCATATACATAAATATTAACTCAGAACCATGAGATATTAAAAAATTAACTGAAAATGGATCACAGACCTAAATGTGAAACCTAAAGCTAGAAAACTTCTGGAAAAAAACACAGGAGGACACCTTTGTGACCTTGAGTTCGGCAAAGAATTCTCAGACACAACATCAAAAGCATGATCCATAAAATAACAAATGAATAAATTGGACTTCATCTAAATTAAAACCTTCTGCTCTTTGAAAGAGTCTATGAAGAGAATAAAAAGACAAGCCACAGACTGGATGAAAACATTGGCCATATATCTGATAAAGAATTTGTCCTCATAATACATACAAAGAACTCCCAAAACTCCATGTTAAGAAAAGAAACACCCCAGTTCAAAAGAAGTAGCCAAAGGATGTGAACAATTTGCCAATGAAGATATAAGGAAGGTAAATAAACACAAGTAAAGATACTCAATACCACTGTTCATTAAAGAAACGTGAATTAGAGCCACTACATCCTACTAGAAAGAGTAAGGCTTGATTCATAATAACTGAAAACTAAGTGTTCATCGACTGTTAGTGGTTTTCATCAAAGGATATTTCATCCAAGCTTAGTGGTTTTCAGAATGTGGCTTACCTATACAGGAATCATACTCAGTCATCAAAAAAAAAAGGAATAAAGCAATGATACATGCAAAAACATGGATGAATCTCAAAATGATTATTCTGAGTAAAGGCAGCCAATTTAAAAAAGAGATTTGTATGAAAAGAATTTATATAAAATTCTAAGATATACAAAAAAGTAATTGATAACCTGTGGGATAGTATTAAATAGACATACATGTATGTAGAGACTGAGAAGGGAAAAGAGAGAAAATGGGGTAGAAAAACAGTCGAAGAAATAATGGCTGAAAATGTCCATATTTAATCAAAAACACCAGCCGACAGCTGTAGGAAGCTTGGCCAACCAAAGCACAGTAAATACAAAAAACGCACAGCTGGATCTATCATAGTCAAACTGCTAAAAAACAAAGAGAAAGAGAAAGAAGATTTAAACCATCTAGAAAAACATCACATTCCCTACAGAAAAGCAATGATTTGAAGGACTGCCAACTTTTGTTCCGGAGCTTTTCACAGATAATCGAATGATCTCTTCAAAGTACTGGAAGAATAAAACTGTCTACCTAAAATTCAATAGCCCGCAAAATATTTTTCAAAAAGGAAAGCAAAACAATGAGTCCCCTGTTTTTGTGATAAAGAAAATGAGGCACCGACAGGCTGAGCAATTTGCAGAGGCCACACAGCCGGAAAAGGGCGGAGCTGGGGTTTGAATCTCAGGGTTGCCTGATCTGAATTTGCTCGGGGGCTCTGGGATTTTTACTTCATCCTCAGATTGCCAGACGCTGATATTATCCCCACTTCCTAGACGGGCAAACTGAGGCTGAAATGGGCCAAGCAGCTGGCCTGAGGTACCAATGTGTTAGTCCATTTCATCCTCAAAAGCACCCTGGGGTGGTCCTCAGGACACCTTTGGGAGTGAAAGTGGGTACTGTCAATAATTATTCTGGAACAAGAGACAGAAGCCCGAAAAGATGGGTGTCCACTTTCACAGAGGCTCGGAGGGAAGAGGCACCTTGCCCTTGGGTCCCCGCCCAAGTTCGCAGTTGCGCTGTGGCTTCACCGGTGACTTACTGGCTGCTCACACTGACCACGGGATGCACGGATCAACACCCCGACTTCCCCACCAGGTAACCCGAGGTCCCACCTGGTCGAACTTGCGCTGCTTCTTCTCCAGGGAGCTCACAAGCTGCCGCTGCTGCTCCAGGTCCACGGTGGCGTCGTCCAGCTCCTGCTGCAGCCGCCGGCGCCCCCGCTCCAGCCGCTCCACCACCTCCGTCTTTTCTACTAGGCGCTGGGTCAGGGCCTCAGCCTCGCGGGCAGCGCGGCGCCGGGCCTCCTCCCCTGCCTCCAGCGCCCCTGCCTCCTCCTCTTGGCGCCGCCGCCACTCCGAGAGCTGTGGGAGGAAAGAGGGGGCCGGGATGGCGGTCCTGGCTGTGACCAGAGTGTGAGCTGGGGCCCCATCCCCCAGAGGAGACTCACGCCTGAAGAGGGGAATAACTCACTTCACTGGGCTCTTCTGCTTCCGAGTTGGGCTGAGGTTGTAAATTTCACGACCCCCAACTCCTCCAGATTAAAATTATTCCCATCAGGCCGGACCCAGAGATGAATCAGCCCCGGGTCTACCCCGAGGGGAATCCTCAATCTGACAGGGGAAACAGCTTTACAACCAAGTACTGAAGTGCACGGGAGGGGTTCAGAACATGCAAGAGAGACTTCCTAGAGAAGGGGGCACTTGAGATGGACCTTGAAGTATGCAGAGGAGTTTGCCACTTGAAGAAAGGTATTTGCAGTTAGGCGTTCATCCCTCATTCATTTAAGAGGCATTTCTCAAGGCTTCCCATTACATCGGGCTCTGTGTTGGCCTATCATGAGGACCCAGTTCTAACTCTGCTAGGATCTCCCTTTCAAGGAGCTCTCAGTCTGGTGGGGAGACCAACAGGCAGAGACAGTTCCAGCTCAGGGTGACTGGAGTGGGGACAGGGGAGAAAGAAGGGCAGGGAGAGCTCAGACGGGGGTGGTCAGGGACTTCCAACAACAGAAGAGAGGCTGATGCTAAGTCCTGAAGCATGAGAAAGGTTTTCCCAACTGAAGTGGGGAAAGTGAGATGACAGATGAACACAGCTAAGGATGGACAAGGGAGAAAGGAGCAGAGAACGCAGGAGCTCCACGCAGGCGTGCGTGCAAGGCATGGGCCTTGCCCTGGGGAAGCCGGGAGCCATGGGAGGGCTGGTGGGGAGGGGGCTGAGTGTGGGAAGACTGTGTGAAGGATGAATGGGAGAGACTGGAGGCAGCAGGCTTGAAGGGAGGTTGAGATGAGGATCCAGGAGGCAGGGGCAGAGGCCTGAGCAGGGCTGGGCTGTGTGGACAGATACAGGGATGAGAGATTTGGGGCAGGAGGGATGGGGCTCTGCACAGACAGGCCGGGGTCTGGGAGAGAGTCAGAGGTAAGAATAGCACTCAGGAGTCTGGCCCGTGCCTGGGTGGGCAGTGGGACCAGCCCCGAGCTGGGGGAGCTCGAGAACAGCAGCCGGGGGACTGAACGCCCCCTTGAGATCTCCCTCGGGCCTGCTCACCTGGGCCTGCGTGGTCTGCAGCTCGCGGCCCGCCCGCTCCCTGGCAGCAGCCTCCTCTTCCAGCTGCTCCCGCAGCCCAGCTGCCTCAGCCTCCAGGGCTCGCACCCGGGACCCCAAGGCCAGCTTCGCCCTGGTCTCCTCCTGCAGTAGTTCCTATAGACGGAGGGGACAGAGGATGTCAGCTGGGGGCAGAGGCTGGGGAGGTGGAAGGCAGGCACAGGGGGCTGGCCGCACCTGGGCATCGTGGAACTGGGCCTCCGTGCCGCTCAGCTCCTTGCTCAGCCTGATGGCTCTGGACTCAGCCTCGCTCAGTGCCGTGGACACGTTCTCCAGTTCAGCCTGCAAGGAAGGGGCGCAGTCCGGTGGTGGCCTCCACCCAGCTGACTCCATCTGCACCTCCACCTCAGATCCCCACCACACATGGCTGGCGGGGGCAAGGTTAAATGGGGCAGCCGCTGTGGAAAACAGTCTGGCCATTCCTCAAACAGTTAAACGTAGAATCTCCCTATGGTCCAGCAATTCCACCCCTAGGAGTGAACCCAAAAGAATGAAAACATGTGCTTATGCAGCAGCGTGTTCATGAACGTCCAGAGCAGCGCTAGTCACAATAGCTGCAAGGTGAAAACAGCCCAAACGCCCACCGATGGACGGATGGATGGATGCATGGATGGCTGTGTGGTGGATCCGGACAGTGGAATATCATTCAGGTGTACAAAGGAATGAACCACTGACTCAGGCCACAGCGTGGATGAACCTTGGAAACATCACATTAAGTGAAAGAAGCCAGACACAGGACAGATACTGCCTGATTCCATGTATATGAAACGCCCAGAACAGGGACTCTATAAGGAGACAGCAAGTAGATCAGTGGTAGCTGGGGGCTAGGGTGGGGGGCAGGGACTGAGGGATGTAGTTAAAGAACACACAGTTACTTTTGGGGATGAACATGGTCTAAAATTTAATTACGGTGATAGTTGTACAGCTCTATGAATTGACTTGAATTGCACGCTTTAAATGGGAGAATTAATGCGGTGTGAGTTCTCTCAACACGGCTGGCCCCCACCCCCTAAATCACCACCGCAGTGACCTGGTCTCGTTCCTTCGCTGCAGGGACCAGGCAGTGGCTCTTCACCCTGGCCTGCTGGCCGCTCTACTGGGTAGGGCCTCATCTGCTTTGCTCCCTGCTGTGTCCCCTCGGCCCGCAACAGGGCCTGGGACACAGTAGGTGCTCAGTAAATGTTTGTCGGGCGAGAAGGCTGAATCTCCCTCTCTCCCTTGCCAAGGTTTGCTTAGGGAATGAGATTGGGTTCAAATTCTGGCTGGTAAGAAAATATATATGAAAACTTGGAAATAAGATAAAAAGATGAGCGGGTGTCCTTTTGACATCATAGAACAGGACTGCCTCCATAGCTCACTGGAGGACTAGCCCGGCTCAGGTTCACCTCACACTCAATGACTCACGCTAAAGTTACACGAACGACGCGGCGGAGCTGCCAGTGACTTCCGCCTAGTACCGAACATCATCTAAAGTTTACATTTTCTTGCCCTATGGGAAGTGAACCAGTTTCGTGTCCAGCTGTGCCACTTCACTCTGGCATTCTCCCTTCCGCTGCCCATACAGACACCCAGCTCGCGTCCCTCCTCGAACACCTTTGCCATCCTGCTGGGTCCCTCATTAATGCTTTAAATCAATCTTTGACATGTGCTTACCAGGTCATTGGAGGAGAGTCAGGCTTTGAACTTTTGAAAATTACATTTTGACCTGGCCTTGGCACCTGGCTGTGTGACCTGGGGCAAGTGACTCCTCTCTTTTTGGCCCTCAGTTTCCTCATTTGTAAAATGGGGATAACAGGACTTACCGCCCAAAAAAGGGCTACTTTGAAGAGTAAATGAAATAATGAACATAAAGTGACCAGCTCTGCCGGGCATATACTCAGTGGTCCATAAATAAAGACAGCTGGCAATGCCCAAGAGCTTACTCTGTGCCCAGGAACTCTTCTAAGGGCTTTCCAACTACTGGCTCACTGGAGTCACGCACCATCCCGAGGACGTAGATACCATTATTATTCTCAGTAAAGGGAAGCAGAGGCACAGAGAAGTTAGGAAATTTGCCTAAGATCACACAGCAATAACTGGTGGAACCAAGATTTGAGTTCAGATGGAATGGCTCCACTGTGCTGTCCTATACGGCAGCCGCTAGCCACATATGGCTACGTCAATTTAAATTTAAACTAAAATTAAACAGAAATAAAAATCCAGTTCCTCACTGCACTTGCCACATCTCGAGTGCTAAGCAGCCAAGTGGATGGCACAAACAGAACATTTCCATCACTGGAAAATACCCTATTGGATGGTGCTGCCTAGAACTTCTGCTATCAGCCACCAGACTCAACTTTGGGTGTCACTTTTATTTTTGTAATGTGTGAAGTGCTTAGTACAGGGACCATTAGGGAGCGTGATTCCTTTTGGGGTAGCCCTAGCTGTCCCCCGAAATCCATTCTTCCCTGGTCCCACTGTGATGGGCAATTAACAAGGTCCATGGTGTGACCACCAGCTACAAACTACATTTCCCAGCCTTCCTTGCAGCTAGCTGTGGTCATATGATTATATCATGGCCAATGGAATGTAAGTAAAGTGATATATGCAAATTATGTCGCTTACTTTCTTTTCCTGGAGCTGGAGTGCAGGTGTACCCCCAACCCAGATTCATCTCTGATAATGAGGTCAATGCTCTCTGGGATGGTGGAATGACAAGACTAAGGAGCCTGGCCCTTGACCCCACGAAGCATTGTGTCCTGCCAGCCTTGACTGCTGACCCTGAGTCTATTTCTTGAGAGGGAAAGACATGTGTTTTCTTATTTAAGCTTATTAATTCTGGTGTTGACAGAAGCTTAACTTTTACCCTAATACATGATTCTAATCTGGGAATTAAAAACTGGAGGGATGGGAAATTAAAAGTCATTCTTTCTGCTTTTTTGTATCCTCAAAACTGAACAGGTATTGGTCATTTGGTCAAAAAACATTATGAAACAAAAACTTAAAAACCCACTTTCTTCTAATAGTCACAGCATCCAAATATTGTCCTAGTACAGTTCCATATAGTCACACTGGTATTTTCTCCTCAGACCACAGATTATTTAAGGCCAGAAGAGAAGAGTGTACAGAGTGGGGGGCTGTGGCAAGGTTAGGAGCCATGGGATCAGGCATGCCTGAGTTCTAGTTTTTGCTTACAGGGACCTTAGACAATCAATTTCACCTCCCTGGGCCTCAGTTTCCTCATGTGAAAAATGGGAACAATATTAGTGCTTCCCTCAGAGGAGAATCAGGAAGATTTAGTGAAACATGTAGATGCTGGGTATATAGTAACCACTTACCAAATACTAGCTACTCATGCAGGATCATCTTGAAAAAGTTGCAAGGGACAACGGTCAATACGGATTGAACTGAGAGGAAGCCCAGAGAGGTGTGGCATCCCATGCAGATCCTTGCCCTGGCTGCCCCACTCACCTGGGCTCGCTGTAGCTTCTCAGCAGCCTCTGCTCGTGCCTGCTCCCCATCACTGGCCCGGCCCTGCACCTCCTGCAGCTGGGACTCCAGGCGGCGCCTCCGCTGCTCACCCTCCTGACGCGTGCTCTGCAGGCTGCTCAGCTCCACCCGCAGCTCAGACACCTCTGCCTCCAGGACCAGCCGGGTCTTCTCCCATGCACCTTTGCCCTGGCAGGGGACAGAGGCAAGCAGAGATTTATGATCCTCCCTCTACTGGACCAGGCACACTGCTGCCTCAGGGCCTTTGCACTGGCTGTTCAATCTGCTTGGAACATGATTCCCTGATGCTGAGATGACCCACCCCTCCACTCCCTCAGTTCTGACTCAGACATCATCTCTGTGGCCTTTTTATTTAAAATCCATACTCTCCCCATCACCCTTGCACTCCGACACCCCTTTACCTATCATTTCTCCACAGCACTTATTACCCTGTACACATTATGAATGTGTTGCTATTGTTTACTCTCTGCCTCTCCCGCTAAAACACGAGCTCCACAGGGAAGGCAGCTTTGTTTTCCTCACTGCTGGGTCCCCCGAACAATCCCTGGAATGTGGTGTGTCCTGAACTAGTGCTTGCTGAATGAAAGATGACAGCAAGGATATGGTGATGTGAGAAAGAAACCCCAGAGAGAAGGGCTGGCCTAGAACCAGCCAGAGGCACCTCCTCCCACCCAGGGCCACCCCTCCCCAGGGCCCCCCCGAGTCTCCCATTCCTGTCCCCACCCACCTTGCGGGCCTGTTCCAGCTGCTCTGCCAGCTCTCCCAGTGCCTGGTTGTGGCGCTGCCTCAGCTCCTGCACCGCCACCTCGTGAACACGCGTCTCCTCCTCCAGAGCCTTCTTCAACTCCGTCACCTCCTGTTCCCTCTTGGACCTTTTGTTAAGGGAGGAAGACAGGGAACAGAATTTCAGAATACAAGAAGGCAGGGACTTTGGGGTAGTCCCCTGACTACTAGCTGTGTCTTTTATTGGTTCCCTTCAAGGATGAGGGAATGTCACTCTACATTCCCCAAGGGATCTGGACAGTGATGCTGTGGGACGAGTATGGCTTTAATGGGTGAACTCCTATTCATCCTTCAAAACCCTATTCAAAAGGCCCCTTCACAAGGAAGTCTACCTGGACTCCCCCCCATAGGTGTGGTTTAGGGGCTTTCTCTTATCATCCACAATGCCCTGTACTACTCCCTTATAGCACACTGTTTTGGATTGGGTCTGTCTTTGTCTGAGTCTGCCTCCCTCAGACCCGCAGTTCCTTAGGGCCAAACCTGGGTCTGACTCATTTCTGTACCCAGCTTGGCCCAGGTTGGGTGCAGAGCTAGTGCTCAATAAACAATTGTAAAATGACTAAAGCTTTGTGGAAATGGAGAGCTCCCACCCGAGTCTCTCTCCTCTCCCTGCCAACCCCTGCATTGCCCAGCCTGTGCCAGCCGCCGGGTTGCTGGGCCTCACCGGAGCTCCTGCTGCGCGTTGGTAGAGTCCAGTGTGTCCTCCAGCTCGCCCCGCAGCGCCTCCAGCTCCTCGCCCAGGTCACGGCGCTGCTTCTCTGCCTTGGCCCTGGCCGCCCGCTCAGCCTCCAGGTCCTCCTGGGCCTCAGACAGCCCTGCTTGCGCCTCCCGCAGGGATTTGAGCAGCTGGGCCCGAGCACTGCTCTCCTCCTCTGCCCTGGGGGTGGATGGGGGCCATGGAGTTGGTACAGGGGCCGGCGGGGGGTAGGGATGATTTCTGGGGGTGGAGAGGCCAGACGTGGACTTGGGAGTGACCGGACTTCCTTCGGGGGATGAAAATGTCCTGGCACCAGATAGAGGTGCTGGCCGCACAGCATCGTGAACATACCAGACGCCACTGAACTACACACTTTACACTGGCTGACTGAACATTATATGAACTTGGCCTCAATATAATAAAAACTAACAGGAGCATATGAACAATATTGAAAATGAAAGCCAGCATCTACTGAGGGCTCAGGGTGTGCCATGCCTTTTCTGAGCAGTTTCTTATTCGATCCCCACACTGACCCCAGGAGTAGCTTCTAATTACCCCCATTTTACAATGAAGAAACTGAGGCTAGAGGTGATGTCACATGGGTGGGGGTCACTTGGCCAGAACAGGGAGGAACCCAGAAGTCAGACTCAAGAGTGCATGTTCTTAACCATACACACACTCTGTGCACCACTGACTCTAAGACACATTTTAGCCTCTCTGAAATCGGGCGGCACCCATAATCAAGGGCATCTCAGGCTGCACAAAGCACAGTGGGTAAAAAGCATTCAAAATGCTGAGCACCGTATTAGGCACATAGGAGGCGCTTAATAATTGTGAATGACTGTAATGATGATGATTGATTATAATTCCTAACACGGCCAGACCACTTATCGAATCACAGCTGACTCTGGGGGCTGTTCAGTGTTGGAAGGCTGAGCAGAGGGAAATAGCATTTCCTTGCCCCTACTATGCACCCAGAACTGTGCAAGTTATGAGAGACACACAGCCTTGTTTCACTTCATCCTTAGCCAGGTGGGCTTGGAACTCTTGCTATGTGCCTTTAACAGAAAGGGACATTGAGGCCCAGAGGGGCGGTGTGTGCACGCTGGGAAGTGGCTGGGCCAGGGTTTGCACCCAGGAGGTCCCCCTGGGGTGCCCCCGCCGCCGTCAGGCACCCCCGCACCTAACCAGGGCGGCCTGCAGCTCCTCCTCCTTGCGGCCCAGCTGGCCCCGCAGCTCCTCCGCCCGCTGCTGCTGCTCCACCATCTGCTCCTGCAGCTCGGAGCTCTCCCCGTCCAGCCTCCGCTTCAGCTTCTCCAGCTCCTGGCGGCCCTTCTCCTCCTTCCGGAGGCGGTCTGGAGGGGGCCGTGCATGAGGGCTTCAGACCCACACACCCAGTCGCTCCCATGGAGACCCAGAGCCCCGGCCCTTGCCGGCTGTATGGTTAGCTCAGCGCTCCCGCACCCCCTCTCCCCCATTCCCCACCCCACTGGCCCCCAGCAGGTGTTCTCTCCTCCCCACCCCAAGTGACGGCCCCTCCTCTTGCTCGCTGACGCTGCTCTGTCCTCTCCCGCCCCGTCTCCACAGCCCCCTCCTCCTGGGCTGGCTCCCTTCTGCTTCTGCTTCTGAGTCGATAGCAAGGGACAGAAAGACCAAAACATGTCTGAAACAGTAGGACAGTCAGAGAGGGAGTGACCCACGACACGGAGGAGAAAGTAAGAGAGCTGGATTTAGAGAAACAGGAACACCTAAGAGCTGGGAGGACACCCGATCTGTCTGGAGCCGCACCGCCGAGGCCCCACAGCACGCGGGTCCCGCACGGCTGCCCACTGGGGGTGGGCGCTCACCCTCCATGTCCACAATCGTGGCCTCGTATTTGAGTCGAAGCTTATTGAGGCTCTTGACCTTCTCCTCCTCCTCAGCAGCCTGGGATGAGAACTCGGCCAGACGCTCCTCCAGCAGCTTCCGCTCCTGCGCGCAGTGGGAGGTCAGGGTGGTCAGGCCCCCTTCCACGGTGTCATTCTCATCTGCATTTCCGCTTGTCTCCATCCTTCCCTGAACCCTCCTGCCCCCACCTTTCCCAGTCACTAGGGTCTGTACACCTGTCCCCCACCAGTCACACCTGTTGACTGCAGTGGAGACCCCATTATACGAATTACACCACCATTCATTAACCCATCACCCCACCAGCAGACACTGGCATGGATTCCAATTCATTTGCTATTATAAACGACACTGCGGTGAATATCCTGTAGATCTGCCACTCATGTGTGAGTTCTGGTCCCTGCCACCACTCAAAGCATGGCTCATGGGTCAGCACCATTGGCATCAAATGGGAACCAGTTAGAAATGCTGGACCTCAGGTTCCACTCCAGGCCCGCTCACTCAGAGTGCATTTTGAAAAGCTCTCTGTTTGATTCCTGTGCACATTAGTGTGAGAAGCACTGGCTTTGAGCAGTACTTTTCAAACTGTGAACTGTTTTGGAAATTAATTTAGTAAGTCAGCATGATCCTTGGAAAGAAAGGAATAGCACAGAGTAGAATAGCTATCAGAGGAATGTTCTGGAAAACTGTGCATCCTTGAGTTCTCTTTTCAGGAATCACTGCATCAGGGAAACCTTCCCTGACCACCCCTAGAACAGGTCAGGCCACCCCCTTCCATAGTTTTCTGTTCTTTTCTGACAGTTTATAATTAAGTCACAATGTATGGTCATATTTATTTCCTGTGGTGACTCAGCCAGCATCCCTTTCCTTCACCCCCCATAAGGACATAAGTGGCTTTCTGCTTAGTCCAGTGCCATATCCCCTTTGCCAGGACCTGTCCTGGCTGTGGCAGGTTAGAGATGGTGGCAGACGCTCCGCCCTGTCCCCCTCCATGGGCAGAGTCCAAGGCCCCACCCCTTGAATCTGGGCTGAGCCTGTGACTTACTTAAGCTCAGAGGACTGCAAACCACAACCTGTAGCCAAAATCCAACCCACCACCTGCTTTTATATATAAAGTTTTATTGGGACACAGCCTCACCCACTTGATTACATATCATCTGTGGCTGCTTTCACCACAAGAGCAGAATTGAGAGGTTATGACAGGGACAAAGTTGCCCACAAAACCTCAAATATTTATCATCTAGCTTTTTTAGAGAAAAATGTCTGCCAGCATCTCATCTTTAGAATTCGGCAGAAGTAACACTGTGTCAGTTCTAGGCTTAAGCCTTTAAGAGGTTGGCTGCTTTGGCTTCCCATTCTCAGAGCCCTGAGATGCCTTGTAAGAAATCCAGGCTCTCCTCCGTGGAGAAAGCCACACAAAGGAGCACAGGGACAACGGACGTCCAGCCCAGCCCATGTCATTGTGACTGCCTAAGAGGGCCAAGGCCAGATGGGACAGACTGTGCAGAGGAGCCCCAGCGCCCTGGGAGATAATGAACTCATGGTTGTTTTTAGCCACAGGGCTTTGGGGTGTCTTATGATGCAACAACAGACAATGACGCACAGCAGTTGCTCAATAAATACCTGCTTGAGTGAAGGTGTGATGAAAAGAGGCAGGGAGAGAGAGGACTTAAAGGGGGACAGCCAAGACCAGGCAAAGACCCCTGGAGGTGGGGCTTGTGGGGCGGGGGGAGACGCAGAGAGAGGGGCCTGCACGCCCACCAAGGTACCCACGGCCCCCTGCCCCTGGGGGCTCACAGGCCACTGACCTTGCTCAGCTTGCTGTTCTGATCTTCCAAGAGCAGCAGGTCTTCCCCAAATTTCTTCAGCTTTGCCTCCGTTGTCACCCTCTCCAGCTGCAGCTTCTGCCGTGCACCCTCCTCAGCCTCGAGGTGAGTCTCCAGCTCCTGTTTGGGGAGGAGGTGGGTGAGGACCCAGGGGCTGAGGGGTGAGGTGTGATTGAGTGGAGGGGGTCGAGGGGATGATCCACGGACCCCTGGGGCTTGCAGCTCAGACAAGGAAGGATCATCTTCCTGTTTCCTTCATTAGTTCAGCAGGCATTTATTGAGCGCCTGGTGTGTGCCAGACAGCATTCTAGGCACTGAGGATAGATAAAAATTTTCATCCTTGCGCAACTGACATTCTTGCGCATGTGAAGAGTATCAACAAGAAACGTATCAGAGACATGGGCACTGCTCACTGTGGAAGTGACCAGGTACATGCAGGAACATGAGGGAGACCAGAGATTAAGATTCAGTATTTTCAGGCAACATGGCTGCGTCTCCAGGCATTGTGCTAAGTGAGAGAAGTCAGATAGAGAAAGACCAAGGCTGTATGAGCTCATTCATAGGATGGGAGGAAGAGGTGGTTAAAACACCACTGAGACCTTGAAATGTGGTTGGTGTGACTGAGGAAGAGGATTTTCAATTTTATTTAATTTCATTTTGTCTTACATTTCAAGCCAGACACAGACACTGGAAAACTTTTACACCTGTTTGAAGCAAACGGGGTGCGTAAATCTACTTTTTCAACTGAAGACATTATGAAATATAAATTCAGATTGAGCCTTTACAGGGAAAATTTGGCATCTGACTAGAGATGTGCTGTAAGTATAAAATACACTCTGGATTCCGAAGGGGAACCACGGGAGGACAACAGCCTGTGAAAGCAGAAGCACAGATGCAAACGGTGCCGGGAGAGCGCGAGAGGCAGAGGACAGAGGCTGTCACTTCAGCATCTGGATCCAGCCATGCCTGCAGCTTGTATATTCTGAAGTCTCCCATTATTTGAAACAAAAAACTTTTTCTTTTTGCTTAAGTCACTTTGAGCTGAATTTTCTACAGACTTGTGGCCAAAAGAGACATGGTTTGCAGAAGAAAGGTTGGCAGGGTAGACAGAAAAGAGGGGAAGACAGGTTGGCAGGGTAGACAGAGAGGGGAGCAGTGGCTTTTTGGCACACAGGGGCCAGACCTGTATATGCTGCTGCAGCCTCCTCTTCTCGGTTTGCAGCTGGCGGCTGCACTCCTCCTCCTCGCCCACACGGGCCTCCAGCTCAGACACCACCAGCTCCAGCTCCTGCTTGCGGGCTGCCAGCCGCCCCCGCGTCTCCTCGGCCTCAGCACACAGCTCTGCCTCTGCTCGCAGTTGCTCCGCCAGGCGGGTGCGCTCCTCTTCCAGCTGGGGACAGCCGGAGTGGGAGGTCAGCGGTCAGCTGGCAGTGTCCCCAGGACAGACCTCAGTGGAGCTCTGGGTCCCTCCTGCCCTATGACGTGCTTTGCCCTTTGAGGCCTTGGGGGTCCGGGGGAGGGGTGGGAAACAGCCCCCAGCGCCAGCCCTGCGGCCCAGCTCAGTCTCCCCTGCCCCTTCCTCGGTCCCCACGGCCCTGACAGCCTCAGGCTCTTTCTCCATCAATGGGCTCCTCCCTCCCGCCGCCTCCTGGCGTCTAGTCTCTCCCTCTTCCAGTCCATCCACCAAAAAGCCACCAGAGAGACCTTTCTACTACTATCTCACATTTCATTTAAAACTCCCACGCCTAGAAATTTAACTAAAAGAAATAGAAAGAGCAAACAGAAACACGCCCAAGAAGGGGTTTGCTTCATCACTATTTTAAGATACGAGAAATACTGGAGACGATTAAAAGTCCACCGCCTGCATAGCGCAGCCCTGCCGGATCCCGAGCCCAGCCGCCTGAGCATCTTGGCTGGGCAGCAACCAGCCCCTACCCAATATCCAGGCTACACCCCCAGGGCCCTGCTCCCTACATTTTGTGGCTCATCTGGAAGCCCCGCCCCGCCCACAGGCCCCCGGCAGCCCCGCCCACTCTCAGCCCCGCCCTTACCTGTGCCACCCGGCTCTGCAACTCGCCCACCTCGCGGGCGCTCTGCTGCTGGAGCTCCTGCACCTTCTGCAGCTCCTGAGCCCGCGCCTGCAGCACCTCATCCTGCCGCGTCACCTGCAGCAGTGGCTTCACCTGGGGGAGCCGGAGGCGTGGAGTGGCCGAGGTCAACCACGTAGGCCGTCAGCCCTGCCTACTGATTGACCCCGCGCAATTCAAACCCTGGCGGCAAAGGCTTGGGTGAGCTTCCCCGCCGCAACATCCCACGTGCGGTCACGTTGTTTCTGAAAGGACTAAGTGCTGTGTCTGCTTCGCTGAGACACCTGGAAGCTCACGCCAGGTTCCTCCTGAAAGCTGCCCTATGCACCTTTTGCCTCTGCAGATTCTAACCTCTATCCTTTCATTCCGGTGAACTGAATCTGAGGACTAAGCTCTGCACCCAGCTGCACCTGAAGCTGTCCTGAATGTTCTATCCAAGTTGCTGTGAACAGACTTTTTGACACTTGCTACCTACAGAATCCTGGCTAACAAAGGTTGGCCTGATTGGTCCCACGTTACAGATGCAGAAAACCACGGCCCGGACAAAGGCAGTCCCTTGCCCAAGCAGATGAGCTCCCAGGTCCTGTCCCCTCGCGGATCGGGCCACCTCCCCGGGCGCCCTCACCTTGATGAAGAGCCGCCACCACTGCCAGTGCCTCAGCTTGAGGTAAGCAGCACAGTTCCGTTGCATCACCCGCAGCGCACTCTGCTGCTGCTGACGCTTCTGGAAGGCCCTGGGGGGAGGCGGGCGAGTGCGAGCGCTGTCGGCCCTCCAGGCTCCACCGCTCCGCAGGAGGGCAAAGCTCCGGCCTCTGGAGCCATCTGCCGATCAAGGTGCGGTGCCTGCACGGCGCGCGCACGCGCGCGCGCACACACACACACACACACACACACACACACACACACGTGCACACGCACGCACAACCCCATGACTGGCAGATCTGTCGTACACAGCTCGTTTGTACTTGAGCCCTCCACTCTCGCTGCCCCGGCCCATCCTGTCTGTACAGCCCGTCAGGCTCATGTGCCCCACTAGCCCTCACCCCAGACTCCTCCCTGGCCTCCCAGCCTCCAGTCCTCAACACGCCTCTGGGGGGCCTTTCCACACTCAGACCTCACCCGCCCCTCCCCTGCTGCTCACAGCCCTCCCATGGCTCCTCAGCACCCCTGGACAAGATCTCCACCCCTCAGCCTGTTGTCTGGGGAGTCCTTTATTCTCTGATCCTTCCTGTGGGCCAGTTCCAAGGAAGAAGGAGGCTGTCTTGCAAAATTCCTGAAACGTCCCAGGCTCTCACATCACTGGGCCTTTGTACTAGCTTCCCCTCCTACCTGGAACACCTTTCCCATCCTCCTTTGCTGATGTGGTCAACACGTGACCTAGGGAGTGCCCCAGTCTGCCCCAGGGCTTCCACAATGCACCTGTGTGACCCCATCCAAGCACATCTCACCCTAGACTGTGACATTCTTCCCAGGTACGTGTCCCCCTCCAGACTGGAGACCCTTGAGGGATTGGTCAGAAGGGTGGCCACCTCCACCTGGTTTGTGCAGGGCTTTCTCTGTCTTAGCACTGAAAATCATGCATCCTGGGAAACCTCCAGTCCCAGGCAAAGCAGGATGGTTGGTCACCCTATGGTCAAGTCTAGCTCCTCTCTGTGTACCCAGCATTGCTCATGGACCGGGCCCACAGGGGCCTTCAGGACTGTAGAACCAAGAAGCCTGGGCATCTACTGGCTCCCGTCCTTTGTTTCTTAGTCCTGCTGCCGTCTTGGAGGCCCTGATATCTGGGCCATCTGGTCAAACCCTCCCTGCCCCAGCCTCGAGCCATCTGGTAGACCCTTCTCTGATCCAGTCTTGGCCCATGGGACCCCAGGAGACAGTGCGGTGCCCCACCTCCGAGCCAGGTATCCCCGGGCAGCTGCCTGGAAGGACACAATGATGTCTGTAACCTTCAGATCCCGCTCCTCTTCCAGCTGGGCCAGGACCCCCGCCCGGAAGAAGATCTTGCTCTGTCCCACACGGTAGAGGTTGGGGTCCAGGTCCAGGGCCTGGATCTGGGAGTGATGACAAGGGGCAGAGAGGAGGGAGGTCCAGTTCCCCTTTCCACGCGCGTACACGCCCGCACCGCCCAGGCTCTGCCCCTCACTCACCATCTTCTCACAGGCCTGTTTCCCATCCATAAAGCCCTTGGGGATGGCATTGGGTGTCAGGATCTCGTACCTGCAGTGGGCACGGACGAGGGGGTGGAGAGTTATAGCAAACTGTCTCGGAGCTCCTGCCATGGCTGGGCACTGGGCTCAGAGTGACACAGAGCAAAAACGGTGACAATAAGTACATTTACTGAGCACCACACACTGGGCTTAGAGCGTTCATACCACCACTGACAAACGACAAAGTTCCCACTTGCTGGGATGCTTAACCACATGCTGATCAGTGTTTCATGACACCCCCAGCATATTTTATTGAGACACAACACAAAGGTGTTCCCAGGATGGAAATGTGAGATCACCGAAGACCAGCTGATGTTTTTGAACACTTACGTGTCAGGCCCTGAACTAAGTGCTTATCGGCAGTTTCTTCCAAATTTCTGAGTACAACTCAGAATAAAAAAATACATTTCCTGAACACATCCGTGTCTGTCCTCAGAGCTTTCCCCCTACCATGCCCTCTCCATGATCTGGACACTACATAAAAAGAATGTATATCATATAAACAATCTATACATGCATGTTATACACATATACATATATTATATGCCCAATATATAGGTCATATATTAACATGCCGTATTTTATGATGGGTGATTGAGAAACTTGCATGTGTGTATGTGAGTGTGTGTATCAGAGTTTCTCAATCACCAGGGGCCTCATTAAAATGCAGATCCTAA
This sequence comes from Phataginus tricuspis, assembly GCA_029783875.1. Classification (NCBI taxonomy): domain Eukaryota; kingdom Metazoa; phylum Chordata; class Mammalia; order Pholidota; family Manidae; genus Phataginus; species Phataginus tricuspis. Next base: position 15,244,692 of record JAQQAC010019400.1, on the reverse strand, counting down.
TGCAGTAAGTCTGGAGTGGGGCCTGAAAATGTGCCTATCTTACAAGCTGTCTAGCTGACAAGCTGTCAGGTGACCCTGATGCTGTTGGTCCGGGGACCACAGTTTGAGTAGCAAACTACAGACCTACACTGGCCACACCTGACTATTGAGCCTATTGCCTACTGGCCTGTGCAGTTGAGGAACTGAGATTTTAATTGTATTTAATTTTATCTAAGTGAAATTTAAAATTAAAACTGAAGCACTGTGAAATACTTTTCCGTCAAACACTGCTTGTTTTGATAGGACTGCATTCACTTTGACCCCTGGAATGCTTAGTGTCTGAACTGATAGGCACTGTGGGTGTTAAGACACTGAATTTCAAGGACCTGTAGGAAAAAAGAATGCTTCATATCTCAGTCCTAATTTTTATATTGGTTACATGTTAAAATTATGTAATATCTTAGATGCACTGGGCTAAATAAAATACCTTGTAACATTAATTTGACCTTTTTTTCCCTACTTTAAAAAATGTGGCTACTAGAACATCTTAACTTGTATATGAGGTTCAGGTTCTACTTCTAACCCACAGCACTGCTCTATGCAGCTCCCGTGAAGTGTAATTTTTGTTACAATATTTACCACAGTACTTGCTTCTTATACTTTGATATGTTCTGTTCTATCCTATCCTTTTTTTATTTAAGTATCATTGATATATAATTTTATGTTGGTTTCAAATATACAACACAGTGGTTCAACAGTTACCTATATTATTAAATCCTCACCCCCTCTAGTGCGGTTACTATCTACCAATTACAGAATCATTGACTATTGTCTCCATGCTGTACTACTGTCCCCATGACCAACTCATATTGTGATTGCCAATTATTATGCCCCTTTATCCCCGTCATCCTACTTTGTTTTTAAAGAAAGGCGGACTGCCACACGCCGACTGCAGCATAGCGCTCTGTGCCCTTTGTCTTGGGGGATGCACTGGGGGCGGGGGGGGGGGGCTGCGCTCCCCTGCCACAGAGGAGAAGGTAAGTACTGAGCACCTCAGTAACCAAAGGAGCTTGCCCGCCGTGCCCTGCTCAGGAGGAACCGTGGGGGTACTCGGGTGCAGGTATGGCGGCTCCCACCCACCCCACCCCATCCCACTCACCGCTGCCGGAACTCCTGGAAGAGGATGCGGTTGGGGAAGCCCTGGCGGCAGATGCGGATGCCCTCCAGGACGCCGTTACAGCGCAGCTGGTCCAGCACCAGCCGCGGCTCCAGCTTCCCAGCCTGAAGAGGGCGGGGCGGACACGCGGGCTCAGCGGCGGCCGCACGGGGGCGCCACTCACAGGACCCCCGGTGCTCACGGTGAACCCGCTGGATGGCAGCTCAAACACGGCTGCCAATCTCATAGGGTTCAACCTGACATTTACTGAGCGTCTATTACATGAGAAGTAGAAACAGAGCTCACAGTCCAGTTGGGAGAGACTGACAATAAATGAGCCTAATAATTACATAACTACTCTGATAGTTCTATAAAATAAATAGCTAGTAAACACCGTTAGTAAATACTAGGTGCTAAGAAGAAAAGAGCAGCGGGCAGAGAGGGTAGGGGGGCTAAACTTGCACATAGGATAGTTGGGGACATGGGAGCAAAGCCCACTTGCCATTATTTTTGGTAGCTAACTTTTGTCGCTTTTTTTCAAAACTTTTTTTTCTAAAGTAATACACCAATGGTCAAAGTCTAAACAGTACAAAAGCTCAAATTATACATTCTGGAAAGTAAACTCTTGCCTCGCCCAGGCCCTCATAGTAATAAACACAATGCCCAGTTTCTTACGGAAACTTCGAAGTCAGTTCCGCTCAACCCCCGCTACACAGTGGTGACCCCTGGGAAGCTAAAAAAAAAACAAAAAACCCAATGCCTGGGCAGCAGGCCAGGGCAGACTCAGAATCTCTGGGGCTGGGGATTAAAACACGAGAACCACCATTCTGGATCTTTCCTAGGGCTATCTCAGCATATACAGCTTATATTTATGCATACATCAAACATTTATTGAATACCCGCTGCATGCAAAACACTGTTCTAGGCACTGGGGACTCAGCAATGAAAAAGGACGTTAAAGCCTCTGCCCTCAAGTTGCTTGTGTTCTGGCAAAACCGAGTTTCTCTATTACTATACACACCCTCTCTTCCTTGGCACCAAGAAAAAGCTTCTACCAATTAAACCGTAACAGGTCATTACCTGGGAACTGCATCCCAACTTCAGAGCTGCTAAAGGGTAATAAATAAATGTGTCTTGGATTTGATAAAATACAGTATTTGCAGACATGGAGACACATACAGATCCACCTACTCACGAACCACAATTCCTGTTTTCTGAGGACAGGGCAAGCCTCGGCCGCCTATTTGTGTGGTCTCATCTTCCACTCTCCCTGGCTCTCTTCTTTAGGGCCCATTCTCTGATTTTCCCAACAAGAAAACCGTTTGGTGGCTTGGGAGGCCAGGCATGGTCTCCCCATATCTACATGACAGCCCAGTCCTAATGGCCTTCTTCCCATCCCTTGTACCTTTCATTGCTTTGATGTACCACTGGGCCTTTGCATGAGCTGTTCTGAAGTACCACTTATCTTTCAGAGCTCAGTCATCACCTACTCCAGCGAGCTTTCCCTGACTTCACTGCCCAGATCAAGCCTTTTGTGTACTTACCAGCCCTATGAATTCAACTGGACATTCAGTGTGGGGGGTTAGGTGACTGTCTGTGCTCCCCATTAAGACTGTGAGAACAGGGGTCGGCTGGGCTTTTCTCTCTAATGTCTCCTTTGTACATGGCACTTAGTAGATGCTCAGTAAAACTGAAGTCCCATCAATGAATGCATTTTCCTAATTGGCTGTAGAGCCTAGGAGGGGAAACAACTGACTCAAGGTCACACAGCTAGTCAGAGGTGAGCCTGGGACCAGATGCGGCTCCAGCCAAGTCCAGCGCTGGGTCTCTACCCAGTGCCAGAGTCACCCCCTCTGCCAGGCTGGTCACTCACCCTCTTCTCGTGGTTGGGGATGATACAGCGGACGAAGCTGGGGTTGGTGTTGCTCAGCGTGGCCATGAGGCGGCTCAGGGACTCCTTATAGAGCTGTCCCACGGTCCGGAACATGCCTCGGCGGGGGCGGCCGCCCGGTGGGCCGTCCCCGAGGCTGCTGACCTGCTCCAGCCCCACGATCCCCTCCACTGTGGAAGAAGGAAACAGGTGCAGAGAGAGAAGGGGGCCAGGGGGCACTTTTAGGGGGCTGGGTTGGCTAATGGTCAAGGGTATTACCATTTATAGGACCTGACCCTTTACATGTGAAACACCCAGCACAGCCTGGTGAGTAGGTTTGTCAGCTTCACTGGACTGACGGCCAAACTGAGGCTCAGCAGGGTGGAAGGCTACACCCAAGGCCACAGAGCCGAGAAACTGCAGACCTTGGGTTTGACGCCCAGCAGTGTGAGTCCTCTCAAGCCCTGGTTCCAACCTCTGTTCTCCCCAAGGGCAGGCTCTCCATTTTCCTTGTCAACAAATGACTACTATGGCAGACGCTTACTGAACACTTATTGTCTGCCAGCCACTTGACGGATGCTGGCCTGTTTATAAGCCTATAAGGATCGTTCCCACTTTACAGGCGAGGAAACTGAGGCACTGAAAGGGAGAGGGTGATGAGGAACCCAATACAGTCGCATTTTTTGGAAGCCGAAATGGTGTCACGTTAAAAATGTCAAGTCTGGCTTTTATGTTCGATATTTAAAATAAGGCAAACTGCCTTCATAGTAACCACTTTTCCAGAAAGGCCTGATGTCACAGTAATTCCATTTTCTCTGTTGTCATTTGACGGTGTCCCTTCAGTGGGTGAGAAATGCCCACTCCTTCGGCCTGCATTCTGTGTATTGAATCACGCCAGGAACTTGCAGCTGGGGGCAGAACCTGACGTCCTGCATCTCTAACAAAGAGGGGCATCAGGTGTCAACGAGAGAATCCACACTGCCTGGTGCACAGTAGGGACTCAGATATGGCCTTTCCTCCCCAGGCTCAACAGCCCTCCCACTGTCATGCTGCTAGTTATTATCAACAGGATAATTATCATTCATTAAGTTCTTGCAGCACAGGTAAGAGCTGAGGCTGTCGGACCCGATTTTCTGGGTTCAAATCCTGGCTCTGTCCCTTACTGACTGTGTGACCTCAAGCAGGTGACTTAACCCCTCTGTGCTTCAATTTCCTCATCTGTATACTGGGGGTAATACTACTAATGCATGCCTCATTGGGCTGCTCAGAAGATTTACATGTTAGTAATCATAAAAGGCTTTGCACGGTGCACAGCACATAGTAGGTGCTCAACGAATGCTAGCTGATATCATCATTACAGCTATTTGTACTTTTGCATACTGTTTAGTTAGAAGAAGGCTTTGTGCTGCTACAGAGTTTGGAAACCACCGAAGGAGTCTATAAGGAAGGAAAAGAGGGAGAGACCTCCACAGAGAGGAAAGGGGAGCAGAAGTTCAAGGCCAGGTCCCCAGTCCAACAGGCCCACCTCCTCGTCCGGCAAGTATCACACATTGATGCACAGCAACACCCACCCCGATGGAGAAACGGCAGAGCTGTGCCTCCCTGAAGCTCCTGGGGCAACAAGGGAAGAGAACTTCTGGAAGCCCCCATGCTCGGGGGCGGGGGGAGGACAGACTGGGAAAGGTGGCGAGGTTCGGAGGGAGGTGCACAGGGAGCAGCGTGAGAAGAGAGGAGGGGAAAAGGGAGCAAGGAGAGAAAAAGAAGGGAGGGTTGTCAGTCAACAGCAGGAGGGAAACCTGAATGTCAGCCATGAACTTCAAAGGAGACTGTCCTGTTCACCTTTGCATCTATCTACCCACTGAGGGCATCAGTGTTGACTGAAAGGATGAATGTTGTCTGAGAGAATTTCATGCCAGAGGAAAAAAATCTCTCTCCATAGAGGCTCAGTCTATATCTGTTTGATTGGGTATCCCTTTTTGCCCTGGCTGCCAGGGAGCTCAAGGACTAAATGCTCCCACCCAGCTTGTTGTGTTTGCCTCCCTGAGGAGCATTTGTCTAATTTGCCTTTTCCCCTGGCCTGCCAGGATGCTGGGTACCCAACTTTGGGCTCAGGACAGCTGTAGTAAAGTTTGATACAAAAATGGCTCTAATTCCCCATCCCTTCCTGTGGCTTGCAGCTTCTTGAAGCTGGGCTGGTCTTGTGACTTGCTTTGTTCAGAATTGTGGAGAAAGTAACTTTGTGCCAGATTTGAATTTAGACTCAAAAGGCTTTGTGGCTTCTACTTTTCTCTTGGAAACCTTCAAGAGCAAGGCCCATAAGAGATGGTGCACATGAGGGCCAGCTGGTGGAGGGCGGTGGGCATTATGGGTCCATGAATAGGACACAGGTTTTAAAGAAGTGGGGCAGGAAGAGATTTTTCATTCTGAAGATTGTCATAGTGACATCTAGTTCTGTTACTGTACAGCAACACTGTTCAATCCCTATTGTGTAAACTGTGTGAGCCACAAACATCAAATTTCTCTAAAATCAGCTCAAAACATCAGGGCACCTCATGCCCTTTTGCTCTGTGGGTTCCTTCTGGGAAACACTCATCTGGCTGATTTTATTCTCTTGCCTAATTGCATGGGCTGAACCTCTACAACTCTGCTTTTCACTTGAATAAAACATTAAGGCAAACTGACAGATTCTGGGAACGGGGAAAAAACCAAGATGCTGGTTCTGCCAGTTGTACAAAACCATTTCTCAAACCTCCTTAAGGATTGGGAGCAGCAGACAAAGCCTGGAAAGGTCCTCCCACAAAGCTGGTCCTCACCATCTTTCCAGATCTCTGCTGTTAGCCGGTCTGTGCTCTGGTGGAGCAGGGCTGCGACACTGTCATTCAGAGGGTCCATGTTTTTCATCAGCCACTCATTGGCCTTGTAGTCGACCTGAATGAAGTCGGGTAGGAAGAGCGCTGTGAACTTGCTGCTTGGCTGGTTCTCTCCATTTCCCAAGGAGCGGCTCCGGGCTCACCTCGGATGAGATGGCGTTGGTGCCACCTTGTGTCCATATCCAGAACTGCACCCTCCTAAAGCATGGACTCTCTCTCTCCCTATACTTCCTCTCCTGACCACTGCCCACCTTCACCATCACCTTCTTCCTCCATCATTCTACTCCAGCCACTGGCCTCCTCAGTGTTCCTCAAATGCATGAGCTTGTTTCCACCTCCCTGCAGTTTCTGCTGCCCGCGATTCCCTCCCTGTGGACTTTCACACAGTTGGTGCCTTCTGAGGATTCAGGGCTTTGCTCTGAGACTCCCGCAGAGTCACAGTCTGCACCCCCAGGATTCCCTACATGTGCTCCTCCCACCAGACAGTGGCTCCCTGAGGCCGGGGCTCAGGTCTGACTCATAGACCAGCATAGGGCTGGACACACGCGGTCTTAGAAAACGTTTGGGAAAGGATTTGAGTGCTGGGGTCCTGCCTCCCAGACTTCGGATGTGCTGTTCCCTCCACCGCAAAGTCCACCCCACCCTTCACTCGCCCTTTGCTGGCTACCTGTTGCTTATCATTTAGACCAGGGATTGGCAAACAACGGCCCACAGTCTAAATCCAGGCTGCCTTTTTGCAAATAAAATAGTATTGGAATATAGCCTTCACTTATATATTCATTTATGTATTGCCCGTGGCTTCTTCTGTTCCACAATTGCAGGACTGAGGAGCTGTGGCAGAGTCCGTCGGACCCACAGACCTGAAATTATTTATGGGAAATGTTTGCTGACGCTTGATTTAGATTTCAGATCAAGCATTTCTCTCCACTGTGAAACCTTCCCTGGCATTCCCCCTCTGGGCTCTGACATTGCTCTTAGCTGCCCCCATTAAATCACTTTATATCCCAGTGCTATTTGTGTTCCTCCCAGATAAGGAACTTTGTGAGGACAGAAGCCATGCCTGCCTCAGGTTCCCAGCTTTGCTCAGTACAGGGCGAGCACGCAACAGGCACATGTTGGTCAAATGTGTGAATGAAATGCATATAATGCTCCTCTAGGTGAACTCCTATCTACCCCGCAAAACCCACAATAAAATTCCCTCCTTGTGGAAATGCTGAGTTCACCAGACAGATGAATTCGCCCTTGGCCTTTCCTAGCCCCTGCCCTGGCTGTGTCCTGCCCCAGTGGGCATTGGGTGGCCTCTATTTTCCCTCTGCACCCCCCCACATTTAGTCAAGCAGACCCCACTACGCCCACATGCCCTGAGGCGGGCCCCAGCCCCCTACCTTGCCCGCGTAGTGCAGAACACTGAAGTCAGCCTGGTCCCGCAGCTGCCTTGGCCGCTGGAACTTGGGGTGGCCCCCCTGCTCCTGGGCCACCTTCTCTACAAAGGACTTGTCTGTGGCCTTCGGGAACCAGCACTCCTCGTCCAGCAGGGCCAGGAGCCCCGGAGGGTTAGCCTGACCACCAACAGGAGGAGGAGAGTCAGGCAGGTCTCCAAATATTGGACACTTAGGTTGCTGCTAGTTTTTAGCTGTTGTGACACAGGGACATACAATCACATGTGGGAACAATCGTTAGTTACAGCCGATCATTAGCCCTTTGATTCAAGCCAGGCCCCGGGCCTGGCCATCGACTGGCCGCACGGATCTGCGAGGCAGGCGCTGTCCTCCCAGGTGGCTAGTGGGGAGGCCTGAGGCCCGCAGGACGAGGAGCTGGCCCAGCACGGGGCCAGAGGACGAGGCGGGAGGGGCGGGGTGGGGACGAGCCTCCGGCTCACCGGCCGCTCGATGAGGTCGATACAGGGCTGCAGGTCGAGGCCAAAGTCCAGGAAGGTCCAGGGGATGCCCTCGCGCTGGTACTCCTCCTGCTCCAGGATGAACATGGTGTGGTTGAAGAGCTGCTGCAGCTTCTCGTTGGTGTAGTTGATGCACAGCTGCTCGAAGGAGTTCAGCTGCAGGAGAGGAGGGGACACGTGAGAGGGGACAGGGGCCTGGAGAGGGGGACAGAGTGCTCCCAGCCCTGGGCTGGCCCCGTGCGCTGACCTGGAAGATCTCGAAGCCGGCGATGTCCAGGATGCCCAGGAAGGAGGCGCCCTGGCGGGGGCTGCGGTCCAGAGCACGATTGAGGCGTAGGACCAGCCAGCGGAAGAGGCGCTCGTAGGTGGCTTTGGCCAGGGCCTCCAGCGCAAAGTCAGCCTGCAGGGAGGGGCACACAGTGAGGCCGGTGAGGAGACACTGGGTGTGGACAGGCCCCCTCATGGTTCAAGAATGATGACCTTAACCGACCATTCCCGGAGCCCTGCTGTGTGCCAGGCACTGTGTCAGGTGCTCGCGTTCGTTCATTAATCCTCCCCAACCCCCTGAACTAATTTCAATGGCCTCACAGTTCAGAGGGTGCCCTCTGGAGCCCAACCACGTAGGTTTGAATCCTGGCTCTGCCACTTAGAGACTGTGTAACCTCAGGCGTGTAAATCAACCTCTCTGTGCCTTGGTGTCTTCATCTGTAAAGTGGACCCCAACAGCACCCCAGCTGAGAGGGGAGCCTGCCTTAGCACGACCCCCATGTCTGCGCCTCCCGTCCCGTCTTGTTCCTCCGAGTACCTCGAGTGCCCAGCTGGGGCCAGGCCGCGGCCTCTGCCCAAACGCCGGATCCTGAAAACCTCCAGCATGCGCTCTCTTCTCCCGACTTGCACCGCGGTCCCCCCGCCCTGCCCTGCCCTCGTGGTCCACCTGGACTATGACAGCAGCCTCCTCGTGTCCCCATTTCTGCCTGTGCCCCTGGACCCAATATCTCCCAGTAGATAAGTGATCTTCATAAACACAAATTGAATCAAGTTGCTCCCTAGCTTACACCCTCGCTGGCCTCTGGCACACTCGAAATAAAACTCACCTCCTTACTGCGGCATCTGCAACCCTGCGTGATCTGCCCCCTTCCCGCCTGATTGCAGCATCTACCACCCTCTCCCCTTCTCTCTAACCTCACTGACCTCCTTAATGTTCCCTCTAAGCTTCTTCCAGCCTCAGGGCTGTTGCCTCTGCCTTGAATCACCTAGAGCTCAGCTCAGATGTCACCCCAGGGAGGACTTTCCTGCCCACCCTGCCTCCTTCATAGAAGGCATCACTGTTTATTTATCTCCTTTTATTATCTGTTTCCCTCCTGCAGCCTGAGCTCCAGGAGGGCATGGTCTTTGTTTCCATTACTGCTTTTATTCCCAGAGCCTAGGCTAGAGTCAGTAACTGAGCAGACACTTTGGAAAAGTTTGTTGAGTGAGGAAAAAAAACAGTTTAAGCCACCCCTGGACCCTGGCACCCAGCTCGCCCCGCATCCGCCTGCCCCCAGCCCTGCCCACCTGTTCCTTGGTCTGGGCTTTCTGCACGTAGTCTCGGCCAACTTTGATGCGCGGGGTGAGCAGGGCACGGGAGAAATCCGTCACCCCGAGTCCCAGGAGGCGGCAGAGCTTCTGTGCAGCTGAGGGCGAGAGGCACCAAGAACCCGTCAGCACTGGGACATGATGACGGCCATGGAGTGGGGGACAGGGTGCCGCTCCCCACTGACAGCCCCACCTTTCCCACCAGAGTCATTACAGGTCCCCAAAGTGTGGACGTCCTCTGGCCCAACAATGCCCTTTCTGGGACCACAGGTTGACAAAAATAACCCCAGACGTGAGCAAAGATAGGACTAGGAGGCTGTTAATCACAGCCTTGTTTAGGATTCAGAAAACCAGGAAACCACCTGGATGCCCAACTATTGGGGATTGGTTAGAGAGTCAGGGTTCACCCATTTGAATGAGCATTCTGCAGTCACTAAAAATTACTAAAACTCATTACATCATACATGTAAGATGTGTGCATTTCATGATTTGCACGTTTCACTTCAAGTCAAAGAATTGTAAACAAATATTGGACTCCAGTAAATTATACACAGGCTGAAGTGTGTATGTGTGAACTGCGTGGATGTTTGCAACTTTGAAATACGCCATAAAATAAGATGGATGGATGAGGGATGGAAAGACAGGTGAAAAAGCAGGTGTTGCAAAACATCAGTGGTAGAGTCTGGGTCGTGGATATTTGGGTGTTTACTGCAACATTCTCTCGACTTTTCTGTATGTTTGAAATTTTCCTAATAAAATGTTGAAGAAAAAGCTGTTGGAATAAGAGTTAATTCAGGTGGTCAAGCCCAAAGTAAATATTTAAACATTAACTGTTCTTCCTTATTATTTCTAGGGGGGAGAAACATGCACAGAAAAATGCCTGGATGCCAAAATGTTAATAGGTGATTTTGCAGAAGGTAGAGGTGGGACTGTGTAGGCGGGTGTGTATCTTCTTTTGACTGTGAACCAAAATGATCATTAAGGAATGTTTTCAAGCTTCTATTATTTCCGTAATGGGAAAATAACTACGACAACACTCAGTTCCAGCAAAAAAGGAAGAGGGAAATTCCCGGAAGGAAGCCCACTAAACCGTCACCTGTGATTATTTCTAAGAGGCAACGTTATGAGGATTTAAACTTCGCTTTTTTTTTCCTCTTTCTTTTGGTACTATCGCAGTTTCTAATTCTTCTGTGGTGAGCTTGCATTATATGGAACATATTTAAGAACTAAAAGAAGTGACCTGAAAACGGCCAGGGTGGGCAGCAGAGAACAGCATTTCTGCTAACAAGACCATTTGCTGTGTACTTTGCCAGCCGGAGGCTGGAGGACTGCTTCTCCAATCAGTGTTTGCAGATGTGGAAAATGAAATACATAGGATTTCAAAAGAGATTCATTATGCAGACAGTTCTACCCACAGACCCCAGATAAGGAAACCCCAGGAGAGTTCTAATAAATAACCTGGAAAAGTTACCCCAATGCGTGAAGGGGAAAAGGCTTCAAAAGAGTTTATAAGGTCTGATCCCAATGAATAGGCAAGCATGCACAGTGCATGTGCTGGACGGCGACAGCTCCAACCCCAGCACTGTGGGTGAGGCCCCGTTCTTCAGATTTTTCCATGTTGTGTAGTTTTTGAAAATGAGCCCAAAGGATTTCGTAATCAGGACAGAAAGCTCCTCTATCTTGAGGGGGAAGGGGTATGAAGCACGGTTCCATTTCTGTGACAATTATTTCCACATTGTTACAGACGTAGAACAAAGCCCAGAGAGAAATACCCCAAAACGTCAGCAGAAATTACCTCTCAGGAGTATGATTATGGGTAATTTCCCTGCCTTTCTACTTTTCTGTCTTGCTGGATTTCCCCCCTCCAGCTCTATTATTTTACAATAATAAAGAAGCTGAGCTATTTCTATTTTGTTTTTTTAAAAAAGGAGTATCGACTATAATTCTGCTTCTGCAAAGCAAAGGAAGTGTATAAATGCCGAGTACAGAGGCCAGGAGGTGACATGCCCAATGCTAATGGCGGTTTTTGCAGGAGGGCTGGACAGTGGGGGATCCTGCCATCTAGCCTTTGGCATGCTGGTATTGTTCAGACCTCCACTGAGATGGCATTTTTTTCATAATCAGGAGAAGAGTGAGTGGAAGAGGGTATTTTGGTAAAGACTCAGCAAAGGGCAGGGAATCGGAGGGGCGCCGGGTTGGGGGCAAGCCTGGCTGGGGAGGGGGCTTGCCGTATAGATGGGGTCAGGTGGATGGGCAGCCGGCCAAGTGGAGGTACCTGTGTTGTCAGGCATGGAGGCTTGATCCTTGTTCCGTTCTCTCTTCAGGACGATGTTGCCAAACTGGAGAACAGCCGAGACCATCCGCAGCATGGCTGAGGAACGGCAGAGAAAGGGGTCACATGTGGCTCCCGACCCTGATGGGTGGTCTCAGCTAGTTTTAAAACCCTCTGTCAATTTATACCACCACCTCTCAGCTTAACATCCACCTGTGACGCTGGGCAGGCCTTAAAACATATGAAAGGGTGAATGAATTCTGTATTTTATATCTGAGGTTTGTTTCGTCATCATTCAGCATCTGGTGTGTTCGTTTTATAAAGCAACGTGTACAAGATTCAAAAAGATGCACGGAAACAAATGAGGAGGGTCTTGAGCGATATGGCAAGATTTCTAAAATACTGAATGAAAACGCAAGGTGAAGAATGCTGTGTAGGGCGCCCCACGATCTTTGTAAAAGGCAGAAAGTGGGAAGTACAGCTGATTCTCATGGTTTGCGTTAGTTCCATGTTCTACAGTCACAGGAACACTGAATCGGCGATGTGAGCCGAAGCTTCTGTGGGGAAATACAGGGCTTGGTTCCTGCGAGCCTCTGGTCACATTTTCATCAACTGATCAATAAATACATCGCCTTGTTGTACGTGTGTTTCTGTTTAAAGACACCTGCTGCTTCATTCGCACTGAGCTCGGGCCAACAGCACTGTAACTCATGCCTGAAGAATGCTCACTTATATAGGAGTATTTACCCCAGAAGGCACCTCCCAGCCCTTCTGTGCTTAGGAGTGCCAGCCAGCATTAGGCGCTATGCTTGCGGGGCGTGGGGGGTGGAGGGTGGGGACGGCATTTTAGACAGCAAAATCACCACCAAACAGCACAAAAACGTGAAAAACACGGTCCTTGGGAGACTGCGAAAAGGACACTGGCTCCCGATATGAGCTGAAACAGGAAGGCAGAGTGGCGGCCTTGCTGGACCACAGACGAGCACGCATGAGGCACCAGATTTTTCACCCCTCTCTGAACGACCGCAACGACCACAAAAGCACCACGAGTACTGGTTTTTGGGTTACGAAGAACGTTCCTTAGCAGGCAAATTTGCAAATACGGAAGGCGCACGGGAGGATGAGCCTGCGTTTGCCGGGCAGTGCAGAGCTTCACAAGGGGCCAAGGCTGCCCCCTGGAGTATATCTTGGGAGCTTGCAGGGCTGGCAGGTATGAGGACGAGCACTTGACCACGGCAGCAATGGAGGGGAGACTGGGGGGGGGCCCTGGCTGCCTCAGAGGCTGGGCAGGGAGACCCGGATGCAGACGCCCTTCTGCTCCCCAGAGAGCTGCCCACATCCTCTGTGACTTCTAGGTGTCCTGTTGGACGTTCAGGTCCGTGAAATGTTGGTTTGTAATTACCTGAGGCTCATTCCACTGTTCTGTGGATAAACACTGAAGCGTTTTGTGTTTGGTTTTAATACACAGTGAATTTTCCAGGAATCCACTGCGTAATCTGAGGAAAGGTTGGTTTTGTTCAGAATTTTATCAGTTCTGGTCATCGTTTCCCAACCCCCTCAGCTCCAACAGCAAGCTGCAGGTGGCATCTGCGCGGACCTCCGTTCAGGCTGGGTCCGTTAACTGCCGCTTTCGTGGGGGTGCGAAGCACCCAGCCGCCTGCTCAACTCCGCATTCCAGAAGGCTTCCCACTGACAGACTGAAATGCACACTAATTATGCGGTGCCAGGTCCTGTTCCAAACACAAACGAACTCACCTAACCTTCATGACAACTCAACGAGGCAGATCCTGCAAGATGGGAAACTGAGTAAAACCCCCACTTGACAGACAGGGAAACAGGCGCGTTCGGCTAATCCTCTCACCCAAGGAGAGCTTGCAGCTGAAAAGCGACAGACCGTTCAAACGGGGACGGTCTGACTCTGAGGTCTGTGTTACTAATGGCTGTGCTTCCCGTTTCCTCCATCTTTTAGCTACAATTCAACTGTAAATATGTACACATGGCACACAGACAGAAAAGTGTGCAAAGCATTTGCATCCAGCTCAATGAGTTTTTGCACAGCGGATGCGCTCCTGGAGCCGGCCCCTTGGAAGCCCCTGCCTGGCCACTCACTGAACTTGGATGGATTTCATAATCAGTGGGTTGAATGGAAGAAGCCAGACACGAAAGCAAAAAGCAGACATACAGCGCAAGTCTGGACCAAGTTCAAGAACAGAAGAAACAGTTCCAGGATGATGGTCACATTCAGGGGGTTTCTGGTTGGGAAGAGGCATGAAGGGGGCTTCTAGGTGTTGGTAATAGGGGGTGTTTACTTGCAGAAATCCTGAGCTGTGTGCACTTTCTGGTGTCTGTGCTATGCTTCTGCACAACATTTACTTAGGAAAAGGGGATGGGGTGGGGGGAGTGGAGACTACCCTTCTGGGAGCCTCCAGCCAAGGAGACGTGACTTGAATCTCACTGTGAGGAACACACCCAAGTTGAGACAAAGCAACTGGTGGGTGATCTTCAAAAGTGTCAAGGTCACGAGGGATAAAGAAACACTCAGGAACGGTTCCCAATGGAGGGAGGGTAACATGTAATGAGTAGGGAGCATCTCTACTTGCTGGAGGGGATGCTGCCTATTCAAGAATTGCTTAATAAAGCCAATTAGATCTTCAGAAAAAAATGTAACGAGTAGATGCAACGTGTATTCCCTCTGGACTGGGGAAGTGTGTGTCTTGTGTGAGTGTGCAACCTAAAAAAGCTTTTTTTGTTACAAAGGACAATGATGGGAAAATGGGCATAAGGTCTGTGAAAAATTTTTGGTTGTTGTTATAAAGGACACTATTGAGATGATACGGTCTGTGGATTGGATAGCAGTACGAATAGTGGCCACGCTGATTTCCTGATGATGACACTGAGTTGTGATTATGTCAGTGAAAGTGCTCAGGGGATGGGCACTGACAGATTCAGGGGGACGGTGGGCTGAATAATGGCCCCACAAAGATGTCCATGTCCAAACTCCTAGGACCTGTGAAAATACCTCACAGGGCAAAATGGCCTTTTTTTTTTTTTTACAGATGTGAGTAAATTTAGGACCTTGAGACAGGAGATGAATCCTAGATTTTCCAGGTGGGCTGTAAATATAATCCTAAGGGTCCTTAGAAGAGGAGGCAGGGGGAGGAGGCCAGGTGAGCAGAGGGTTTTGGAAGCGTGAGGGGGGCACCAAGGAATGCACAAGGCTCTGGCAGCTGGAAAAGACCAGAAAGTGGATTCTTTTTTTTTTTTTTATATCATTGATGTATAAATTACATGAGCAACATTATGGTTACTAGACTCCCCCTATTATCGAGTCCCCACCCATACCCCATTACAGTCACTGTCCATCAGCACAGTAAGATGCTATAGTCACTGGTTGTCTTCTCTGTGCTACACTGCCTTCCCCGTACCCCCCCATATTATGTCTGCTAATCGTAATGCCCCTTATTCCCCTTCTCCCTCCCTTCCCACCCATCCTCCCCAGTCCCTTTCCCTTTGGTAACTGTTAGTCCACAGAAAGTGGATTCTTGCCTGGGGCCTCCAGAAGGAACCAGCCCTGCCCACATCTGGATCTCAGCCCTATGTCAGCCTTAGGGAATCTGGGAGACGAGCATGCGGCTATTTTTGTACTCCTTTTGCAAATTTTCTCTAAATCTGAAATTACTCAAAATAATTTTTTTTTTTTAACCTGGAAACAGAAAGGGGTCACTGTCCTGGTAGCTTCGAGAGCCCTTGCTCTGGAGGGCATACAAGAAACCACTAACAGAAGTGGCCTCCTCAGAGAATGGGACACTTTAATGATTATATACCCTTCACGGCTTCTGAATTTCATACCTTTCGAAATAGAAGACCTAGTCCAGAAAAACAAATCACTGTTAAAAAAGGACTTGGTTTCTGGAATTAGATCACAGTGATGGGCACACAACATGATGAATAGAGCACAAACTCCTGACTTGTATGCATCACAGAGGTGAATTTTACAGTACCTGAATTCTATCTCAAAAAAGGTTTTGATATAGCTGCGGGGCACAGAAGCGGCTGAGCTCAGTGGTCTCTGGTTCTACCCGCCTGGGGTCAGGGGACTGGGTGGACAGGGACAGCCCAGGGCCCCAGAAGTGCTGGGAGGTTCCCAGGGCACATCCCAAAAGATAAATAAGGACATTTCCCTAGAGACCAGTAACGGCCTCACCTACCCCCCCCCAACAAAGGAAATGATCTTCCTTAGTGTCAGCTCAGACCCGGCCCAGACTCACTCCCCCAGTGACCTTTAAAATAGCCTCTTACAGTTGGCTTAGGAACTAAGCGGGCGCCAAGCACTCAGGCGAATCTGAACCCCAAGGAGCTGGTAGTTAGCTCTTGCTGGTGACTTCAGACCAGCCGCTCATGAGCAAGCCGCAGCCTGTGGAGGGAGAGGCGCGAGGCTGTGGCACCGAGCCCTGCTTCACGTGAGTGGAGCATGCCTCCCTGCGTGCCAGGCTCCCTGCTCACCCTTTCCCATGGCACTTATGGTGCCAGCGTAGGCGGACATGGGAAGTGGAGACAGGGAAGGAGGTCCCGCCTCAATGGGCCCCGACACTCCCTGCCCTGGCTTTGCGTGGGCCACCCAGAGGCACCCCCCTGCCTCTCTGGGAACGGACCATGGGCTGGCTGTGAAGCCAGACCCAGGTTCCACCACCTTGTCAGCTGGTGTCAGTCCTGGGACAGACGCCCCACCTGCCTGGACCTCAGTCTCCTCTTTTGTCAAAAGGAGAGTCTGTGAACAGGTGACCAGCTGGCTCTATTCCTTGTAAGTGAAACACTAAAAACTATAATGAGTTTTACAGAACCACCCACCAATCACACCAGCAAAAGCAAGAGTTGACAACCATAATCTTTGAGGGCGGCCTGTAGGAAACAGGTCCAGGGACACGGGCTGGAGCTGGAAACTAGCGCCACCTTCTGGACAGTGACAAGGTGGATTCGCTACAATTTTAAAAAACAGAGTAGAAGGTTAGGGGCGGGAGAGCTGGGGGTTAGAGGCGAAACCCAAGAAGCCACCAGTGGGTAACTGGTGCATCTGTACCAGGTGTCGGGGGTGCTCTCTACAGGTCATTACCCCTTGCTCTCTACTTGCGTACGTGTTTGAAGTTTTCCAAAAGCAAAAAGATAAAAAATCAATTATTCAGCAATAAAGAGGAATGAAGCTACTGACACAAGCTGCCACATGGATGAACCTTGAAACTATCACGCCGAGCCAAAGAAGCCAGCCACAAAGGACAACGCACTGTAGGACCGTCTCTATGAAAGATCCGGGCCGGGCCAATCCACAGGGACAGGAAGCCGATTCGTGGTGGCGGGGGGCTGGTGGTGGCAAGTGGCAGGTAACAGCAACGGGGTGCAGTCTCTCTGTGGGGTGACGAAAATATTCTACAATTGCCTGTTGTGATGGGGGCACAGCTCTGTGAATATACCGAAGCCAAACATGTGTATGTCTTACCCAGGTGCGTGTTATGATACGTGAACGTCCAATAAAGCTGTCCGATTTCTGTCAAAACTGGATAAAAACAAAAACTGCCCCTTTCCTCGAGCCTAACATTTTTTTCTAAGAATGGATTCCACAGTTCTGTTTAGACATGAGCTCAAAGATGCAGTGACAAGGATATTCTCGGCACCTCTTTTCAGTGGGGGGCTTGTCAACAGCAATGGGATGAACACACCCTAAAGGTCTGTCTGTAAGGGACGGGGATTGGTTCCAAGGATCACAGTTCGTCTAAACAATGAAAACTTAGGCAGCCACAAAAAGGACTTAAGTTCACCTATACATACAGAACGAACTATTGCCAAGATCCCCCATCGGGTGGGAAAAGCTGGGGGACAAAGCACGCTAGCACGGGGTGATGAGCTGAGTAACCCCAGTACCACCAGGACTGAGGCCAGGGTGTGGGGCCTGACGTACCAGGTGTTCTCACCCATTAGTTACTGTATCTGGGATGGTCCTGGGTGGGAGGTCAGGAGGGTGGGGCCCACCAGAAGCAACCACCATATGGGAACCCGGAAACCAGCAGAGAAACATCTTCACATGTTTATCACCCTGGCTGAACATCAGAATGCCTCTTTTGTAGAAAAATAATGTGTGCCTTTTCCTACATGTGTAAAATATTTCCGGAGGGAGACAGAGGCAGCTTACCAGTGGGAAACTAGGCCCCAAGGTGCTCTGGGAGACTTGGTTTCCACATGAGGACCTCTGGCCACATTCAGATGGTCACTACATGCGGGTTGCTTCAAAATTTTTAGAATTGTTTCAGAATTACAAAAATCAGAGCTGCTGCCCAAGCCCACCGCATGGCAGGGCGGCTGCCAGGAGGGTCACTTAAGGTGATCTGTGTCAGAAGGCCAGGCCAGGAGGCCCTGGCCCCCACTGTGACCACCATCTGGATTGGTCTGCCAGCTTCCGAGGGAGGAGAGTGGAGACTTCAAGCAAGGGAGTTAGGCAACTGCGGTCAGGAAATCCAGCAGGGGAGGCCCAAGACCCTGTGTCAATACGCCCCAGGAGGCTGGCCTGTTTGCAGCCTGGGTAGACAGCTAAGCTGGGATTCGGTTCTCAGCCCTCCTGACTGGGCCGCCGAAGACAGGAGGAGAAGGAACCCAGCCCTAGCCCGGTCATCCCTGGAAATCAGGGTCTTTCTCCCTGGGATGTAGGACTGGCAAAAGAAACATCCAAACAGCGAAACGCCAGGCAGCTGGGGAAAACACAGGCCCACCCATGTGCACTTGGTATGGGTTGAATTATTTCCCCTTCGCCCCAAAAAGATATGTCGAAGTCCTAACCCTCAGGACCTCTCAGATATGCCCTCATGGGGGTAATCAGGTCATTGGAGATGTAATTAGTTAAGTTACAACAAGTTCATCGCTCAATAAAGTGGGCCTCTCATACAGTATTTCAGGCATCCTTGTAAAAAGGGGGAATTGGCACCCATAGATGCACACATGGGGAGGACGCCATGGAGGACGAAAGCAGACACAGGCTGGTGCTTCTCCAAGCCGAGGAATGCTGAGAATGCCAGGAAAGCACCGGAACGCTGGGTAGGGGAAGGGCAGGGAACAGATTCTCCCTGGACGAGCCAACCCGGCCAACACCTTGCTTTCAGACGTCTGGCCCCCAGGACCGGAACGCATCAGCGTCTGCTGTTTCGGGCACTGGGTTCACGGTACTGTGTTCCGGCAGCCCAAGCAAACAGGACTGCACAGAACTGCTGCCAAACACACTGCATGATGCAAAGGGCAGGAACAAAGTGGCCCAACACAGGGGGATGAGCTCAGTGTTTCACACCAGGGCCAGGCAGACCCAGGGCCACAGTCGGGGCCTCGCCTGCACCCTGGCCTCCAGCCAATCCTCCATGCAGCCCAGAGCTGCTCCTCCCCTGCTCCCAGCTCCCCCATGGCTCCACAGTGCCCCCAGGACAAGGTCCCAGCCCTCAGGTGGCGTCCGCGGCCCTGCCTGCCTCTGCAGCTCTATCTCCTCCTCTCAGTCACACTCTAGACTGAAGCCTCTGAGAAGTTTCAGTTCCTTAAATATGCCAAGGCTTTCCTGCCACAGGGCCTTTGCACAGGCTGTTCCCCCTGCCTGAAACACTCTTCCCCCAATGGCACCAGTGCTGGTCCCTCCACAACTCCAGGCCTTTGCTCAAACATCCCCACCTCAGTGTCCCCTTCCTGATTCCCAGAAGTTGTACAAGCCTCCCTCCTCCAACCGAAGAATGAACGGCCAGGCCAAGACCCCACCTGCCTGTGCAGTGCACCACCCCAACCCTTGTGGGGGGCTCAGGGCTCACTCACAGGTGATTTCCTCGTGGGTGAATCCCAGGACCCGCAGGGACTCCAGCGTCTCCTGGAAGAGCTCCCGCTCCTGGCCAGAGGTGGATGATGGCCCATTGGTCAGGAAGCGGTAGTGGGAGCACGGCTCCAGGAGGAGGTCAGCTGCAGGGGGCAATGAGCAGAGGCCAAGGTCAAGGGTGAGCTCTGGGGTCAGGCTCACCTCCCGGCTTCCTCAGCGGCCACCCCAGGGTGAGCGTCCCTTCCCACTGGGGGCCTCAGTTTCCTCCACTGTCCAGTGAGTGAGGATTCTTTCCTCATAGGCTTGGTGGGAACAGACAAGCATGGAGTGGGTGCTTAGCATGCGAGACCTTTCTCTTCCCTCCTTCCATACACTCGTGAGTCAAGGAAGTGCTCAGAGCAGGCAGGAACCCCTGGTCGGCAGAAGCTATGGGGCCACGGGTGCCTGAGTCAGCAGAGGCCGGGGACAGCAGGGGCCAGTGGCAGAGGGCGCGTGGGTTCCAAAGCCACCGTGAGCAGGAGCCTGGGTGAGGGAGGGCCGGGGTGGCCCAAGCTATAGGATGAAGCAGAAGGCGCCGGGATGAGAGGGAGCCCAGGGATGCGGGGCCCCCTGTGAAGGGGAGTGGCGGACAGTGCCACAGCCAGAGGGCAGGAGGAGCTGCAGGAAGTGGGGCGTGAGGCCGCGGGGGCCAGAGAGCCGCACGAACCAGGACCGCTGGGACCCGCGAGGCCGCGGCAAAGCTGGAGGGATGGGGTGACGCGCTGCAGTGAGCAGAAGCCCCAGAGTTTCGGGAGAGAAGTGAGTGTGAGCAGGAGCCGCGTGGCCGCATAGCAGGTGTGAGCAAGACCGAGGAGAAGCTGGAACCAGAGGGCAGCAGAGCGTGCTGGAAGGCACGGGCCGGTGGGCAGGGTTCTCTGCTCGGCCAAAGTCGCAAGGAGGCAGAAACCAGGGTAGAGGGTCTGGAAGCGACCAAATCCGCTGCCCAGCGGGAGCCTGATTAAAGCAGGCGCTTGACAAACATTCGTGCCGCCCACCGCCTCCTCCCCGGGCCCGGCTCCCCGGCCCACAGCAGCACCGCACCGACCCTTGAGCTGCTCTCCTGCGCCCGCGAGCAGCTGGTAGAAGATGTGGAAGCTGCACTCGTCCTTGGCCTGGCGGATGGCCCGTGACTTCTCCAGCAGGTCTGGGTGGAGGCGAGTCAAGGGGCCACACAGAAGGGAGCGGAGGGGACCCGCTGGCCCCCGTGACCCGGGCTGCCCTGCTATCCCGTGGAGCACAGTCCTTCACAGCCCAGGCCGGTGACCTTGCCCCTGGTGGACGGGTGGCCTTGGGCATGCCACTTGTGCCGCTGTTTCCATCTGCGTAGGACTCAACCATAACATATCGATGGGCTGCTATGCAGGTGAGTAATTATGTGTCAGATACCTGGGGCGGTGCCTGGCTTGCAGTTCACCGCAGGGAAGAACATCTCCTGCCCTCAAGAGCCTCCCTGCCTGTGCAGATCCTGGAGCTAAGGCCTCCACCCTTTCAGAAAGTCACACGGCACAATTACACACGCAAAATCAGAGAGACACCTTACAGTAAAATAAAACACCTGATAACTCATCGGCCCCTCCGTGCCCCACGTTCACGGACCACTGAGCACGCATTTGGCATGAGAGTCGCACTGCAGGACCCACCCCGGGAAGTCTGGCCCAAGATGGGCTGCAAAGCCACTGACAGGGAGTCCCAGGTGGCTAACCTGCTCGGGTGAGACAGGGAGGACTGGGGGAGGGGGTCCCGCAAGGCAGGGTGGGGCGACGCAGGCACACACACCGTGTGTGACCCTGGGGGACGACAGTTCTAAGCCTCAGGGCCCTGCTGTGTGTGATGGAATGACAATAGCATCTGCCAGGCAGGGTTACAGAGAGGGGCTGGGAGATGCCACGACAGCTCTCCGGAGCAGCGGGGGCAGTCAGGCCCAGGACCGCCCATGGCCGAGTCCCAGTGAGCGTGCCCGGTAGGCAACACCTCACACGCTGTCACACCTTGTTGCATACTCTGTGGCTCCACGAGGAGAAGCCTCTGGGAGCGGGTGCTGGGCCCCACGCTCGGCTCCGTGGGCCTTTCCCTCTGCTGACTGCTCAGTGTCCTCTCCTGTACTGTCTTGGCCGACCCCCGACCCCAGCAAGGCTGTGCTGGCCTTCTCAGAGAAGTACACAAGCCCCACCTCCTCCCTCCACATGGAGACGCTGCATCTAACTCTTCCCAAGGTTCTAGGACCCTTCCCCTTCTGAGCAGCAGGGAGCCCGGGTTCCCTGGCATGGGGACACCTATTTCCTTTAAGTGGTGAGGTTCCAAGGGCCGCCCTCCTCAGCCACACCCTCCATCCCCCCAGACACCCTCAGGGCCGCAGAGGATACAGGTCTCAATGTTGGCGCCCACGATGTACCCAGCCACATCGAAGTTGATGCGGATGAATTTGCCCTGGGAGGGGAGATGGTAGGAGGGCTTCATGAGGGTCTGCTTCCTCCCTTAGACCTGAGAGCACCCCTGACCTGCCCTTACCTGCCCGCCCTGAGCCAGGGCTGCCTGTCCACTCCATCTCTCTCTCCACCTGAACCCCACTCCCTTTATGAGGCCCCAGGCCCAGTGGGGGGCTCCCTGGGGGATCCAAGGCCCAGGCCCTTTTGACTTCTTTTCTTAGGACCCCAGTTCCCCCTCCTCCCTCAGACTCGGGGGTCCATGCCCCAGGTCCCCTCCTCCCTCAGCAGACCCCACACACCTCCCAGCTCCCCCAACACATCCACACCCAGCTCCTATTTCCCCTTCTCGCAGCCAGGCCCCGCCTCCCCCAGCACTCACGAATCTGGAGGAGTTGTCATTCTTCACTGTCTTAGCGTTGCCGAAGGCCTCCAGGATGGGGTTGGCCTGAAGGAGCTGTCGCTCCAGCTCACCCTGCCGGGGCGTGGAAGACAGTGCATCAGTGAGAACTAGGGTGCAGGCTGGCCTGGCTGCAGCGCGGGGGAAGGGTTTGTGCTAACTAGCTGCATGTCTGTGTTGGGGGGGCCTCTGTGCCTTTGGGGGTGTGCCTGCCTTTCCCAATCTGGATTTTGCCCTTCAGTCTATTGTGAAGGGAACAAGGAAACATCTCCAAGATATGCTGTTGAGTGGGAACAAAACAAAACGAAAACACAAGGTGCAGAACAACACCTACAACGTGATCCCATTAATAAAAAATAAATTGTGAGAAAACACCACAAAACAAGACTCCCACCTCAAGAGGTGTATATACATGTTTGAAAACATTTAGAGAAAGGTCTGCAAGGATACACACCCAACTGCCACAGTGTGAGCCACTCCAAGGAAGTGGCGGAGAGGAGATGCACTTTATCTGAGTTTGTTGTCTGTTGCTGTCGCTACAGTGAACACATACTCATACCTCACTTATTAATTAAGGAAAAATGTGTATATCCATGTAAAGTGCTTCAAACTGCCTGGCACAGAGTAGGCATTCAAGAAATGGTACGTTTCCTTCCCCAATCAGGGTGGTCTGTGGCAGGGACCTTACTCTGCCCTTCCCTACAGCCACATCAGTGCCAGAGCCAGGACATAGTAGGTGCTGGGTAAACAGCAATCCCCTTCCCCTCCATTCTAGCCAGGCTCTCAAGGGCGTCAACTATTCCTTTAAACTCCCTGTGAGCCCTTGGACACTAGCCTGAGCTGGGTGTACGCCGTAGGCCTGCAGTAAATGGCAACGTGGGTCTCTGGGTTGTGTGAATTCAGTGTCTGTGCACCCTGTCTACACACACTTAGCAGATCAGCAACAAACGGAAGTTTGGGTCTCTGGGTTGTTTCATGCTGGTATCTGTGGCCAGACTGCACACACAGTAGGGCTGCACTAAATGGTAGCATAGGCCCTGGGTGTGTGCATGCAGTAAGGCTGCCATAAGCAAGCAGGGGGCCCTGCATGTGCACAGTAGAGTGACAGTAAATGACAGCACGGGGCCTGGTGTGCACATAGTAGAACCACCGTGAACAGCAGTGTAGCTCCGTGGCAGGTGTGACTGGCGGTGCCTTAGCCCCAGGCTGCCAGGGAGACTGTGGGCTGGGGTGACCCGGGCAACATGACTCAAGGAGATTCCCTGCTACTCACGTAAGATATGGTGCTGCTGGAGGCCTGAGGAAGTCACGGGACACGAGACATGGACCAGGACACGGACCAGGACACAGCACATGGAACGTGGACAGACACAGGTGAACCGGCAGTCTCAGGTGGCGGTGGGGCAGGGAGAGGGGAGGGGCTGGGAAGCTGGGCATGTGGAGTGGGGTGGCCTGGGGGACCACAACGCCTGGGTTTGAATTGCTTTAGCTCTTCTTGGCTGTATGACCTCCAATAACCAATTCACCCAGGCTGTGCCTTTGGTCTCTCATCTTTAACACAGGAAAACAATGCCCACTCACTGGGGTGTTAACTTAATGCAAGCAAAGGGACTTATAAAGCAAACCTGCGCATCGCGGGTACCTCAGTCAGGCCTGATACCTGGTAGATGCTCAGGAACGTAAGCACCTATTACGTGCCAGGCGCTAGGCCAAGGGCCAGTGAGGCCAAGAACTGGTCCTCGCGTTTCCGTGGCCACCTTGCCTCTGCTCCCTGCACTGTATCAGACACATAGTAGGTGCACAGGCAGCCAGGGAAACCAGAAGGATTGCACTTTGGCCTTCCATGAGGGAGGCAGGGGAATTATGGGGGAAAGCAGAGCCTGAGATTGAAGGGGTATTGCTGGTGGCTGGGGCCAGAGGCAGGTCACTTACCGGCACTCCCGGCTCCTTCCTGCCCCTCGGTGATGAAGCCACATGGGCGAGGTACTGGATGACCTTCTTGGTGTTTTCTGTCTTCCCAGCCCCAGACTCCCCACTACGGGGAGGACAAAGGGAAGCAAAAGGGGTCAGCAAGTGCACCCACTTTAAGCAGAGCCACACCCAGCTGAGACCCTGCCTCCTCCCGGAAGCCCTTCAGGATTACTCACGTGCAGAGAATGGACTGGTCCTCACGATCTGTAGGGGACAGAGAGGTACATGTCACCCAGGAGGGTCACCCGAGCTGGACCTTAGCCCTTAACACTGGCCACCCCTGTTCAAAATCATTCCTGAGGGCTAAGGAGAACCTTGAGTTTTGACATGTGACCCTCCTAGATTCTAAACCCCCACCGCAATTCAGCCTCTTGCTTGCGGTGTGACCCTGGGAAAGCAGCTGTCCCTCTCTGAGCCTCAGTCTCACCACCTGTAAAATGGAGACAATAAACTCCAACTGAGCAGAATGTCATTCATTAAACAAGCTTCAATTTGAGCCCCTCCTGTGTGCTGCCTTATGCCGAGTGTGTGAGATTCAAAGACAGGAGAGTGAGACCCTGGACAGAAACCAGACCACAGAAGAGCAGTAACGGTGGCTGGTGGCCTCTTGGCAGGTCATCTGCGCACCTGGAAGGCAGAGAGCACAGCCCGTTCCCCGGGTCTCCTCCAGCACTCACCCTGAGCTTGACTCAACCCGTCAACAAATGCACATGGACCGCCTACTGAGTGCCAGGCACAGAGGGCGGGGGGATCGGCCAGGTCCTGACCTCACGGAGCTTCCACTTGAGTGGGAGAAAAAGAACATAGGCTAAACCAAAGAGGATCTGCCTGTTGTGGGGAAGTGGGGGTCTTACAAGCTTGTAGTGGGCAGAGTCCAAGGATGCCAGTAAACACCTTACAATGTCCAGGACCTCCCTGTGACAAAGAGCCATTCAGCCCCAAACATCAGTAACACCAGCAAGGACAAACCCTGGTCTACAGTAAGAAGCAAATGCAGGAGGGGTGGAGGGCCAGGAAACCTTCTCAGGAGAGAGGACATTTCGGCTCAGCCCTAAAAGAAGAGGATTCAGGGAAAGAGCAATCCAGGCGCAGGGCACAGCCAGTGCAAAGGTCCTGTGGTGGGACCAAGTTGGAGATGTCTGAGAGACAGAGAGGAGGCTGGGGGACGGGGCAGAGCTGGAGACGCGACAGATGGGTTTGGAGCCCATGATGACAATCTGGATGGTTTGGGGGCAGGGTGGGGGGGCCTCTGGGTGGTTTTAAGCCAAGGAGAGAACTGCATTCAACAGGACCTCAGAGTTAGTTAGCAGCCTGGTTTGGGAGCCATACTGATGTGTGTTCAAGGCCCAGCCACCTCTCTGCTCGCTGTGCGACCTTGGGCCAGTCTCTGAGGTGCACTGTGTCTCAGTTTCCCCATCTGAAAAAAAGCTCAAACCTGCCCCTACCTCACAGGGCTGTAGTAAGAACTCAGGATGTTCAAGAAGTTTATACATACTAGCCTGTATATAATGCCCTTCTGCGGCCTGGTTTGTGTCCAGGGTCTCACTCTCCCGTCTTTGACTTTCACACACCCAGCATGAGGCAGCACACAGGAGGGGCTCAAACTGAAGCTTGTTTAATGAATGACATTCTGCTCAGTTGGAGTTTATTGTCTCCATTTTACAGGTGGCGAGACTGAGGCTCAGAGACGGACAGCTGCTTTCCCAGGGTCACACTGCCAGCAAGAGGCTGAGTTGGAGTGGGGTATCAGAATCTGGGAAAGCCACCCAGCGAAACCCATGGGCCTCAGCCCAAGGTGGAGATGTGACACACAGGGGGACCTACAGGGAGGCAGCAGTCAGGAGCCCTGGGGTGCAAATCCCACCTCGGCCTCCCACCCCTCAGTGGGACTATGGGCGAGACTGCGGTGCTCTGTGCCTCAGTTTCTCCATCTGGAAAGCAGGGATAATGAGCACACCTATTTCCTGGGGTTGCTGTGAGGTTAAATGTGTTCATCCATGAAGAGTGTTGGCCTGCTGGAAGCACAGGCCCTTCCTTCATTTATCCCAAAGACATCATAACCGCTGTGCAACAGTGGCTGAAAATTATCACAAAACTAAATATGCAATAAATTCGACTATTTAACCAAATAAGTGTCCCCTGTCTGTAAACACCAATTTATACTGTGAATATAAAAACATTACCTAGAAATATGTTCTACTGCGTAAAAATAGCGGTGGGCTACCTCCTGCATATTATGGCAGCGGCTCACAGACCCAAGTCTGCAGCAGAGTCCCCAGGAGGGAGCTGGGCGCCTATGAACACACGGATTGCTGAGCCTCACCCCCAGAGGTCCCGACCGGCCAGGTCAGGGGTGGGGCCCAAGTTTGTGCTCCTGACAATTTCCCAGGCGCTGAGGCTGCTGGTGAGGACAGTACACTCTGAGAACTGCTGCTTTATACAATGCACATGTTATTTTAACACACAACAGAACTATGGTACATATTAAATGACTGAAGGATAATATGTACAATTTAAATATACTGCTGCATACTATTATGTTATAGGACACAAAGCTATACATTTTTGAATCTTTCGCATGTCTTTAATATATGAAAAAGACCAATTAAAGTAGATGATATATAATAAACATATAGTAAGGGCATAATGTATATCACACGTGAGTTATGTAATTTTTCCAGGACTGATCTACTTGTCATGGGGCAGATGGCAGCCCTTTGAAGGGACAGCCTTGTGCAGTGTACAACCTGCCCAGCTGTGCAGAGCAACCCCATGCTACTCATTGCCTAAGGGGCTGCCATTAACCCCACAACAATGTAGGTAATGTCAACAACGTAAATATTGAATGAAAATACTCTAAGAGTCACTGCCTCAAGAGAAATTTTTGCAGAAGCCTGGCACCAGTTGGCTCCCGAATGATGCTTGTTGAGAGAAGGGGTAAACATAGTAACAGATCAAAAGAGGTCTGTCTGGTAGGACCCAGAGCCTCACCCCACTCAGCCCTCTGTTTGTGTTCCCTCGGGCCCCACAAAGAAACCTCACAGAATCTGAAATCCTTGACCTGTCATCTGATCCTGACCTCCAGCCAAGCCTCCATGGAAGAGCTGCCTCCAGCAGCCCCAGCCCCGCACTCACCCTGGAGCATGCTCCGGTAGGCGCCCTCGGTCACTGCATACACGTGGGGTGGCACTTCGTGGCGCTTCTTGCCCCGGTACATCTCCACAATGGCCTCCGTGTAGATGGGAAGCTGCTTGTAAGGGTTGATGACGACACAGAAAAGGCCAGAGTATGTCTGCAGCGGACAAGAAAGGAGAGGGCCTCAGCTGCCTGTCTGTGGCCCAGAGAGCAGCATGGGGCTGCTGGGTACAGCTGGGGAGGATGTACATCCATCAAAGGGGTTGCCATTTACACCAGGACAGTGTAGATTAGAACCTTTCTCACAAACGCTTTCAGCCTGATGTAGAACAGAATCTTTCCAAATTTCGCAGAGGTGTTGTTATGGAGGAGGATTTCCCCCTGAGAGAGAATGTGGCCTTTAAGCCAGCCAGACCTGGGCACAGCCTGGACTCACACACACATGGCATGACCTCGTTCGGGCTCATCTGCTGCATCCATTATAATGGCAAAAGACGGGAAATGACCCGAATGCATGTTCGTACAATAGGTCCTGTGACGCTCTCAGTGTAGACATCCAGCTACCTCCAAACCTCATCCAGTCAAAGGAAACAAGGTGGGACTCTGCCTTGGAAAGGGATGGAAGAGGAATATGTTTACATATTTGCTTGCACACGCACAGAGTATCTCTGGAAGGGCTCTCACAGCACCTGCAGCAGCTGATGTGAGACAGGAACGTGTCCAGGGTTTCTCTTAATAACGCTCACAGCTCCTGCTCACACGACCGTCTGTGGCACCCTCTTACTGGAGAAATGCTAAATTTCAGGTTCAGGGTGCATGAAAATGAAGATGGAATTCTTTCTTTGCATCCAAGTTCACAGACCCCCTGAATGTGTCTACACTCGTGTTGGGCCTGGGTTCAGGATCCCGGAACGGTTCCAACTCACACAGAGTATGGGATAGACCAGAGGCACTCAGGACCCACAGAGGCAGTTAGATGGTTACAGGGCTGGTTGGTCACCTAGCTAAGCTAGTTTAGGTAACCTGCTAACTAAACTAGCTGGAATTAGCTAGCTAAATTAGCAAGACAGTTAGCTGCTTAGTAGCTTAGCTAGTTAATTGTTAAACCAGTCGGCTACTCAGCTAGCTAGCCGGGGTTACTTAGGTGACTAGTAGCAGCCCTCCTTTAGGCTCCAGCAGCTTTTGCTCCTCCAGCCGCGCAGGGTGTGGTGTCCCAGCTGCCGGCCTTCTAACGGTGGGAGGGGGGGTGGCCAGACGGAGCCGAACAACCGGTTTGCTGGGTGTCTGCGCTCCGGCCTTGAAGAGCTATGAGCTTGCTCCCAGGAGCTCGGCTCGCAGAGGGCGGGGCGGCCGGACCGCATTCCCTGGGAGGGTATCTCATGGCTGCTGGCGCCCCGGCCCCCACTCCTGGCGGGCGGAAGAACCCACTCCCCACGTCACCCCCCACGCCAGCCACACCTTGTCGCCTGGGCAACAGCCCAGACTGCATCTGAGCTGGCTGCCAAAGCCAGCAGACAAAGGGCAGAGGCTGGTGCCACCCAAAGAGGGTTGGGGACGCCCGAGTCCCTGCACAGCTGGGGAAACCTAGCTGGAAGGGCTTGGAGTGGCGACCCAGCCGGTAGGACTCTGAAGGCAAGGCAGCCCAGCCCAGCGACTCTCCCTCAGCCTCGGTTTCCTCCCCCACTCACTACTGAGGCTGCAGGGGATTAAGGGAGATAATGAGTAAAATGCAGCTGGCCCAAGGCGGGGCCCACAAAAGGCACTCCGAAATGGGTCCTGAGATTCGAGTTACCCATCTCACTTGGGCGTCTAGAGCTTGCTCAGACTTCAAAGCCATGGCACCCTGGGTTTCTAGCCACGTGTGATTTTGTACAAGGGACTTGTCCTTTCTGAGCCTGTCTCCAGCCCTGGACACTGGGGCTTTTAACCCCCACGACCTACAAAGAGGCTGAGAGTGAAACACCGTGACGTGTGTCTTCCAGTGTCTCAGAGAGCAGAGAGCATCTCGGTCAACAAATGGGTCCCCTTCCTGCCCCAACTACCCCAGAGAAGGATGGAGACTCTGAGATCAAGGTCAAAGAGCCCCTTAATGGCAGATCCTGGGTTACTGGAGCCTGGATGCCCCACTTTCCGCTAGGCAGCACTGCCTTTCCATCACCAGTTGGCCAGTCGACAAACATTTATTAAGCAGATGTCAAGAAGGGTGACTTGAACCACACCTCTAACACCTTCTAGCTGGGAGGCTTAAGCAAGCACCTTAACCATTCCGGGTCTCATTTTCTTAACACACAAGAACAAGTATAGTGCTTCCCCATAGAGTTGCTAGGAACCATCCACAAATTCATGTTGCATATACAGGGCTCAGCCAAGGCCCCAGAACACTGTGTGCCTTAATACATTAGCTGTCAATGACTACCGGGCCAATGGCTTCTCCTCTCCAAGCTGTGGGAAAAGGAGGTGATAATCCCTACTTCACAGCCTTATGTGGAGGGGACTGGTTAACCAGATCATACTGGAAAGTTTAAAACAGCACTAGAGAAAGCAGGCCCTCACTGAGTGCTAAAATGACTGCTACTGAAGTCCAATTCACTTACAATCTGGGCTTCCAGAATCTTCTATCTACTTCCATATGTCAGGCCCCAATCCTCTGTCCTGGGCCACAGCCTTAGCTCAGGCCTCACCATCTGCCCCACTGAACTTTCCCAATGATCTTCCTAGTGGATACAGAATGGGGCCTGGAGTTAGCCTGGGTTCAAGCCCCAGCTTAGCCAGCTCCTCACTGTGGGGCTTTGTTCAAGTCGTGGCCCCCTCTCTGAGGCTCAGTTTCCCCACCTGCGGAATGGGAATGGTGGCAGATCCCTCACAAATTCACTGTGAGGATTCAGAGTATTTACTGAAAGACAAAGAGCGGCTCGATATTTTGGGTGTCCCTCTGATCACCCCGCCTCTGGTGAGGCCCGGAGAAGTGGTGTGAGCAGCCTCTTTCACAAGGCTTGCAAAAGGGAATCAAGAATCAGAAGAATAAAATAAATTGTAAAAAAAAAAAAATTTACCATTGAAAAAAAAAAAAAAGAATCAGAAGGGCCCAGCGCAGCCTTACAGCAGGTGCCGACCCCACCTAGGGTCAGACAACCCTCGATTCAAATCCCACACTTGCCCCAAGCTGTGGGGCCTGAGCTAACCACTGACCTTCTCCTCCTTCCCAGACAGGACTCAGAATTCATACAGATATTCTAATCGTGTGCTTTGTGACCCTCAACAGGGTGGATATTGGGGCCAGCTTATTTGTATTTTTGATATATCCCGTTATTTGCTTAAATATTCTTCTGTTACTATCCTTAAAGCTGTGTAGTTTTTAAAAATATAAAACCATCCCTTTTCCTTTTAAAGTTTTAGCTAGGTATTTTATGATTTTTCTTATGGGACCAGTTTAAATGAGCAAGGTAATGAGACCCCATCCCTCTAAACTGGCGTTTGGAGCATGACCCTGGGGCCAGCTGCCTGGTTCCAAACCCTGACACAACTTCTTCACGCCTCTGTGACCTGGGACCCAAATCACTTAACATTCCTTGACATCAGGTGATAACAGTCTCTGGCCCAGAGGTGAGCTGATAACCCATACGCAGCACTTAGTACAGTAGTTGGCACGTAGTAAGTGCTCAATAAATATTTGCTAGCCACCCATTATTCTTCTCCATCCTGTCGACATTCCTGTCAATCTCTCTAATCCTGTTTGCTTTTAATAATGCTTTGGCTGCCCATTAGAACCACCCTGGAAGCTTATTAAAAATACCAGTGCCCGTGTCACACCCCCAGAGAGCCTGATTTAAATGGGTTGGGTGGTTCTCAGGTGTCAGTGTTTTAAAAAATTGCCCAGGTGAATCGAAAGTGAAGGCAGGGGTAAGAACTGCTGCTCTACTCCACCTGTTTGCTGTCAAGGTGACGTGAGGGATATTAAATGCTTAACTGAGACTACACTACCATAGTCTACCTCACCATCATCAATCCCTTCCGAATGTCAAGAGGCATCACAGCAAAGTGGCAGAGGCTGAAGCCAGACTGCCCAGGTCTGCCATGTCCCACTGCGTGACCTTGGTCAAGGCACCTGGCCTGTCTGTGCATTGGTGTCTTTATCTGTAAAATGGCTACAAAAAGGCCTTCTAATCATGAAAATGCATCAAGACAATATATTTTAGAGTGCCTGGTACATGCTTAATAACTGAGTTTTTACTGTTATTAAATCTCTCGGGGCCTCAGTTGCCTTTCAGATAAAACAGGGATAATAATGGACTGTTTTGTATAAGGTGAGAGGAAGCAAATTAATAGATGGGAAAGCATTTAACACAGGGCCCGGCATGCTTTTTCATCTGCAGTGGTTCTCATTCATTATTATTACTGACTCAAATGCCTTTCTTAAAATCCTTTGGATGTGTTATATTTGAGAATTTGGATATTTTAAAATATTTCGGTGCATAATAAGGTGTATCTACAGTACTATATTAGAGGGCACCCCCAGTGGGGCCCGAGGCGGTCCTGGTAATCCGGTAATTTACAATTTGGCAACTCAGCGTAGGAACAGTAACACACATGGGATACAGATGACAGATAGACTCCCGTCGGCTACCTCAAGCGGACACTCAGCTCCCCAGCCCAGCAACGCGCTCGCCGGCAAGGGGCCACTCACGTAGATGAGGCCGGAGTAGTATCGCTCGCGGAGGTTGTGCAGCACCGAGGCCTCGTTGAGGCAGGTCAGCTCGGCCATGTCCTCGGCCTTGCTAAACTTGGGCGGGTTCATGCGCTGGATCTGGTCGCGCGGCAGCCGCAGCCGCCGCCCGCTCTCCGCCAGCTCCACCTCGGCCTCCTCCTCGCCCTCGTCCCGCAGCGCCGCCGCCTCGAAGCCGTGCAGCTCGGAAGGCACCCAGACGAGGCGCCGAGCCGTCCACTCCACCTGAGGGGAGGTGCCCGCGCCCCCGGGTCCGCCACCCACGGCCGGCCCGCGGGGCGCGAACAGGAAGGGCTGGGCGGCCTCGGGCACTGGGCCCGGCCTGGGGGGCGCCTTCCGCCCGGGCGAGGACATGGTCACCGCTGCCATGGTCTGCAAGGGGGAGAGAAGAAGGTGGAGGTCGGGTGGGGCTCCATCCCCACCCCCACTCCCTCAGGCCGTTCCCACCAGACCTCTATTTACACTTCTGCAAAATGGGCAGTTGAAATGGAGGCTCCAAAGTGAGATGGGGTTCTAAGTATGAGACACACACCAGATTTCAAAGGCTTAGTACAAAAACAACGCTCATTCGTATTTTTTGTATTTGATGACATATTGCCATGATAAAATTTTGGATGTATTGGGTTACATAAAAATACCATTAACATGAATGTCACCTGTTCCTTTTTACTTTTTTAATTTTTAATGTGGCTCCTAGAAATTTTTAATTGCACATTTGACTTGCATTACTATTCTATTGGACAGCGCTGCTCTAATCCCAGTAGATGAAAAGATACATAAGTAAATTATACAGTATGTTCAATGGTGATAAATGCCAAGAAGAATAAGCCAGGGGATAGGGGATGTTAGCATTGAGGGGCATTGAAGTTTTAATTGGGGTGGCCAGGGAAGGCCTCTGATGTGGCATTTGAATGAAGACCCAAGGCAGATGAAGGCAGCAAGCCACGGGAACGTCGGGAGGGAAAGAAGTCCAGGCTGGGAGAACAGCCAGTGCAAAGGCCCTGAGGCAGGAACGTGCCTGTGTGTCGGTGGCACTGTAAGCGGCCTGTGAGGCTGGAGCCAAGTGATCCAGGGGCAGAGGGTGGTAGATGAGGTAATACTGGGGGCAAAGGGGGCCAGATGGGGTCATGGGGAGGACCTTGACCTCTAAGACCTGAGCCCTTGGAGGATGGCAATCTGATTTCTGTCATTCAGGTTCCCAGACACCTCAGGTCTTACCCAACAGAACAGACTGGAATCTCATCCCTCGGTTAACAGTGCCTTCCTTCCCTGTGACCTGGCTTTGTTCTTTCTCTATAGTGGGGAGACTAGCCTCATTCAGACAACATTCCCTGATGCCGCTCAAGCACCAGGCTCTGCCCTGGGGGGTCTGAGCCAGATGGGGCCACAGACCACAGCGATTCCAGAGCAGTCTGAGTACTGGTCAGGAACTGGATTCTCCCTGTTCATCACGCCCTGCTCCTGAATTAGTCTGCCTCTGTTCTCTGCCACTGCTCTCCCTCTCAGTCACAGGAACATCCCGAGAGCTGTCTCCCCACCCTCAGTGCTCTGCCCCTGCCCTCTAGGCCCGCAAGTCCTGCAGTCCCTCCAAAACCCAGCTCCTCCTGGGGCATCCCCCCAGATTTGGTCTCCTCAGCCTCTCGTCTTGCCTTCAGAGCCTCTCCCACTGGAAGCTCTGCTCCAGTGTGTCCCACTTCCTTCCAGACCCTTCCTCACATGCCCCAGCAACGCTTGGACCAAATGCTCTCGGGCCCCAAACCCTGGGCCTCTGTACTCAAACAGCACCTGATGGCATTTCACTACCTCCCAGGCCCCAAATTAGCAAGGTTCACCTAAGGCCTCCTATGTGGCCCTGATCTACCCTGAGCCAAACCCCATCCCTGGGACTTTACCCCCACTCTCACCCTACCCCACCCTATCACTTCCTCTCCAGTCCATGGCCTTTGACCAGGAAAGGTTTGGGAGTGTTTGCACTCACCCAGCTCTATGATTCCAATTTCCTGAGAGCCAGGCATAAGGTGCCCAGCGCCTCCTCCTCCCTCAGACCAGGAGCTCAGGTCCCCAGCCCCTCCTCCCTAAAACCCAGGAGTCCAGGCCCCCAGCCTTGCCCTCAGACCAGGAGTCCAGGCCCCCAGCCTTTCCTCCCTCAGACCCAGGAGTCGAGCCCCCCAGCCCCTCATCCCTCAGACTCAGGAGTCCAGGCCCCCAGCTCCTCCTCCCTAAAACCCAGGAGTCCAGGCCCCCAGCCTTCCCCTCAGACCAGGAGTCCAGGCCCCCAGCCCTTCCTCCCTCAGAC
>JAQQAC010019400.1:15113579-15210248 GCA_029783875.1 Phataginus tricuspis | reverse complement strand
TCCCCTCAGACCAGGAGTCCAGGCCCCCAGCCCTTCCTCCCTCAGACCCAGGAATCCAGGCCTCTAGACGCCTCCTACCTCAGACCCAAGAATTCAGGCCCCTCTCACCTCACTGCAGCCACACCAGAGGTGAGGATGCCTGGGACATCCAGATTCTGAAGACTGACAACACTCCTGATGGGGCAGGCCTACAGGCCTGGGCTGCAAACAGGTGAGCCCCTCCGACAGCCCCGCCCTCCTTAGCCTGCTGCAACGCCTTTGCCACAGCTCATTACTGTCACCAGGGCAGGTGAAAGCACCTGCCTTGGGAGGGGCAGAGACTGCTGGGCTGGAAAAGGAAAAGCAGCCAGGGATCCACCCCTGGGACAGGGGTTGAGGCCCTTGGCATCGGGCCCTCTGACCTCAGCCTAACGCTAGTATTCCCCTCTGCCCCCAGACTCGGGAATCTGTGCCCCCAGCCCTCTTCTCCCTCAGAGCCAGGAGTCCAGCTCCCAGTCCCCTCCTCCCCCAGGCCCAGGAGTCCAGGTCCCCAGCCCTTCCTTCCGCCAAGACCCAGGGATCCTGGCCCCATTGTCTTCCTTCCTCAAGACCTAGAAGTCCGGGCTCCCAGAGCCGGCCTTACTCAGACCTGGGATTCCTGGCCCTCAATGCCCCTCCTCGGATCTAAGACTCTGAGGGCCCAACCCCCAGCTCCCCGAGACCCAAGTGCCCAAGTCAGCTCCCCCTCAACCCGCGGATCCTCTGGGCTACCTTGTGGCGCCCGCCAGTGCGGGAAGCAGAAGGTGGCAAGGGGGCCCAGGAACCCGCGGACCGCTCGGACGCTCTCAGGTGCGGCTACCTCCGCGGTCCAGCGCGGGGCGGGGCCACGTCGCGGCACCGGGAGTGAGCCGGGCTCTGATGTCACTCAGCACCTGCCTTGCTTGGGAAGGGGGCGGGTCGTAGAGCGCCAAGGCCCTCGACAGGGATGGGGGGAGGCAGGGGGGAGCCTGTTGCCAGGTGGGTGGCAGCGGCGGCGGCGGCGGCGCCAAGAGCGGGCAAAGGTCAAGAACCCGCCGCGTAGAGGGCTGTGGACTCCAGGGTTCGAATTCCCCTCAAGCTTTCTGGGCCTCCGCTCCCCTCTCTGAACTGCGGCCAGTGGAATAAATAAGACGGTGTGGGAGAAAGTACCAGCCCAGTGCTTAAACATGCGATGCCTCACGACATCCTGTAATCTCTCAGCCTCAGTTTCCCCAGTCTTGGAATCGGGACACGATCCAGAGAGCAGTGAGTTTATTAAGACCACGGAATGTTATCTGGCTTCCGGAGCTTCTCGCCTCATGGGTGAAATAAGGACTAAACAGTGGTAAGCGTACCTACTATGTGCCGCGTGTTTTACTGTTCTTAGACCAGCTCTCCGAGTTTTAACTCACAGAATGATCTCAAAATCCGTGATAGGGACGATCAGTAACATCTCCGTTTCGCAGATGGGGTAACCGGGGCACGGAGACGTTTAGTACCACACGGAAGGTCATACAGCCCAGTCACGGGAGAGCTGGGATTCAAGCCCAGACCGTTTTCTGCGTTTCCACAGAAGGAAGTTGGGAGAACGTATAGCGGGTCCTCAAGGAGGTCAGTTGCCTCCTTCCAGTTAGAAAGTTGCTAGAACCTACTTCTCTACCTATGCCGCAGGGACCACAGCCTTCCTTAGGGAACTACCGCGGGGTTAAAACGGTTACGGGACCCAGCACACAGATGGTCTCTGAAGTGTTTTTCTCATCCTGGCCCCCTGCAGTCACCACCTCTGTGCCGCCTCAGTTTTTCCCTCCCTGTAAAATGGGTACAACTCACCTCAAGTTAATATAATTAAAATAAAAGCGCCCAAGTACATGGTAGGTGCTCAAATAACGTCGTCCCCCGCCCCTCTGCCTCTGCTGGTCATAACCCCTGCCTCGGTCCGCAATTTTTACACATGAAAACAGAGACACTGTTTCCTGAGGGCGGGGGATTGGAGGCGATGACTCAGGTATTAAAGCGTCCAAGATCCCAAAGGGAGCCTCACTTTCCCCGTATGCGGAATAGGTGCCGGGCCGCCAGTGAGGACCCCGACCAGGCCTAGCACACAGCGGGAACTCGAGTTGGGGGAGTGTAGACGCCCCGCCCCGCCCCCCCCGCCGCTGTCCCGCCGCGCGCCCAAGGTGAGTGGACGCGTCACCGCCCCTCCCCCTCGCTCGCGCCGGCCTCTGGGGCCCGGGTCGCAGCCCCAGGGCTCCAGCCTCCCTGGGCTCAGCCCCGCACCGCCGCCTCCGGCGGGCAGCGACCCCCGGGAACTTACCGGCTTCCAGGGCCGTCCAGAGGCTTCGGCCTGGGGAGAACGTGGGGCGGGCCCGCCAGGAAATCCCCGCCCACAGGAGGGCAGCAGGGGCCAATCAGTGCCGGCTGCGACAAGGTACGGCCCCGCCCATATGGGACGCAACAGCCAATCAAGAGAAGCGGCTGGCGGGCGGGGCCAATCAGAAGTTGCAGGAGTGTGCCAGCCGTGGGAAAAGAACGGAGCCCGAGCGCGCAGCCAGGTG
Source organism: Phataginus tricuspis (assembly GCA_029783875.1). Lineage (NCBI taxonomy): Eukaryota > Metazoa > Chordata > Mammalia > Pholidota > Manidae > Phataginus > Phataginus tricuspis. Next base: position 15,207,696 of record JAQQAC010019400.1, on the reverse strand, counting down.
GCGCGGCCGTGGGCGGGTCCCGAGGCCCGACAGGCAGTGGGTGCGACCAATGGCTGGGCTCAGGGGGCGGCCGAGCGCGAGAGACCCGAGGGACCCGCGTGAATGGTCCGCTTTGTGAGCGAGGAATGAATGGGGGCCTTTGTAAGGGCCGGCGTAGTGGGGGCAGCCGGAGGCCGGAATGCCTGGGTCCTCCGGGAACCGGCGGGCAGGAAAGCCGGGAGAGAGAATTCACTTTTGTCGAATGCCGACCGCGTACCAGGCACTCTCCCAGGAGCTCTCCCACCGGGGAGGTGTGGGCGATACCGGCAGTAATAATGATCTTATATTGAGTGCCCGATGTATGCCAGGAGCTGTACTAAGCGCTTTACCTGCATGATCTCATTTAATCCTTACAACTGTCCTTTGGAACTAGTGCTGTTAAGATCTTCATCTTTCAGATGAGGTAAACCCAAGCTTGAAAAGGGTGTTAATTGCCAGAAGTCACATAGAGCAGTCAAGGGGCAGAGCAAGGATTCGGCTCCTGCCAAATCTGACTCCAGAACTTGTGCTTTTAATCCCCATGCGACGCTCAAACGTTGGTTAATGTTTCCCAATTTACAGGTGTAGAAACTGAGGCTCCGGAGAGGCAGGTGACTTCCCGAGGCCACAGAGCAAAAGCTCCGCTGTATCCCGAGGCGGAGCCCGCGTCGGAAGCTAGCCTGTGGCTGACGAGCCCTGCACCACTGGTCTTTGAGCCTTGTCCACATTTTACTGGTGCACACCAAGGCTCCAGGAGGGGCGAGCAGCTGGGGTGTGGGTGAGGTGGACAGGCTGCATGGGAATCATGCCCCGGCCAGCCTGCCAGCCTGGCTCTGCTGCTCAAAAGCTGTGTGGGTTTGGGCCAATTGCTGGCCTTTTGTGAGGTTCCACTTATTTCCACATCTGTAAAATGGGGATCATGGTTTCTCTGCCGCCACCTTTGCCCCCTCCCCCCACCACCTTCCCCCTCTTCCCTCCCCCACAGTCTACTGACAATAGGATTCTGTCAACCTCTATTCACACTGGGCCCCTCCTCTGCTCAGAAGCCAAAGTCCTCACCATGGCCCATAAGGCCCTGCACGATGTGCCCCCTGCCCCTGCCCTATCTGACCTCATCTCTCACTCCTCTCCCCTTCACTTGGCTCCAGGCCCACTGGCCTCCTGGCTGTTGCTCAATTCCTCAAACACTCTCCAGGCAGCGTCATGCCTCCGGGCCCTAGCATTTGCCGTTCCTTCCACCAGGAATGCTTTTCCTCCAGGTTTTCCAAGGCTGCCTCCCCTCATATGTCAGGTCTTCTCCAACTGCTCCAGTGTCACCTTCTCTGGAAGGCCTTTTCTTACCATCCTTATAAAACAGTTCCCCTCCTCACTCTCTCTCATCTTGACCCTGCTTCATTTCTCCTCAGAGCTTCATAGTGTTTGTTTATGTTTCTCACTTGTTTCCCCGCTAGAATGTAAGTCCCACGCAGACGGGATCCCCGGGGCCTGGCATGCCCAGTAGGTGCTCAATAAGTGTTTGCTCAATCAATAATAACAAGTCCCGGTATTGTGTGAATTAAATGAGTTAATGCATGCAAAGAGCCTAGTGTGGTCTTGGCAATAGGAAAAGGCTAAATAAACAAATGATCATTATTGTTATAGTTGTTAGTTGTTGCCTTACAGCTGTCTGATAGCATGCAGGAGAGAAACAAGATACGTTCATAGAGAGAAAGCTTGGACCAAGAGTAAGAAGCCAGAGAAAGGGAAAGGTTGAAAGGTTGAGTGGTGAACTCTGGGGAGCAAAGAGACAGGAGGAGACCACTGGAGTCAGGTTGAAGGCAGACCCAAGAGCAAGCACCCAGCTGTCAGTGCATCTGCTCAGCAACGGCAAAGGCAGGTCCTTGTGGGAAAAAAGCTTTGAGATTGTCATGGCCACTGCCCACTTCTTTGCAGATGGAGAAACTGAGCGCCAGCGTGGCGGAGGACCTTTCTGAGGGCATCCACAGTGGGAATACAGCTCACATGCATGCCAGGAACATGATCTCATTATCTCAGTGTATCCTCATGCCAGTGCTATGAGGTTGGCATTGTTATTACCCACTTTACAGGCTAGCAACATGCCCAGGGGCTTCTGACTGCTCTTAGCAGCATATCTGGGCTTAGACTGCAGGAGGGCAGACCCCTGAGTCTGTGCTCCTAACCGTGACAGAGCTGAGGGCCCCTATGACTCTCTGAGGCCAGAGTGTCCTCCACGGAAGCCTCCCGTAGTGATCACAGCAGTAGCTGCTGTTTATTGAGTGCTGATGGTGTGCTAGACATTGTGGCCTTTGCGTGGATTATCTCATAATAATACTTATATTATCCCTATTTGACTCATAGAAGACTGAGGCTCAGACATGAAAATGTCATGTGCCTGAGGACACCAAGGAAGAGTGTAGACTGGGACACAACCCCAATTCAAACAGGAAAGAAGGCTCTGGCACCCACATTCTAACCATAAATCTACCTGGTAACTAATGATGTCATCATTCCCGCAAAGGGTCTGTTAAAGACATCATTAATTCTATTCAGTCTATGGGGTAATTGATGACATCACTGAATGGTAATATTGAGCTTCCTTTTGCCGAGAATATTCTATGAGCTGGATGCCTGTGCCAAGCACTTCGATGGTTGCTGATATTTATTGAGTACTTACTATGTGTCAGGCACAGTTCTAAGCCCTTTGCATGTAATAAGTTCTATAATCTTCCCAATAACGCTAAGTGGGAGGTATTAGAGTCATACCCATTTTACAGGTGAGGACACTAGAGGAAAGCAGCCCAAGGTTGCACGTCTAGAAAGCATCAGAACGCAGATTTGCACCCAGTCTGGCTCCACAGCTTGGTTTGTGGGTCACTGTATGAAACCACCAGACAGTGGCTGTGACCCAGGAACTCAAGTCAGAAGGAGACATTCTGCTGCCTTAGAGCCCTCCACCCAAGGGTGCCCGAGAGGATCCTCAGGATAAAGCCCCAACCCATTCCCTTGCTGCTCAAATCATCCCCACCATGAGTCCATCTCTTCACCCGGTGACTGTGGGGGGGGGGGCTTAAATCGTGATCTCCTGGCTGTCAGGGGCTGGGTCTGATTCTTGCATGGTATCCTAGGGTGCGGCATAAACTGTAGTAGAGAGAGGACACAGGAAACGGGAATGGATGGAACATTGGGGTGCATGTGTGCCGGGGGAAAGGAAATGAGAATGTGGGAACATTCTGAGTTTGCCAGAGGAAGAGAGGGATTCCCGCCTGCTGGCAGAGACCTTGTTATTCTTAACTCATAACTACCTTGTGATGCAGAATCTGAGTAATGGGCAGCACAGGTGTGGGGGAGAAAAATAGTGGGAAGGTAAATTCATGTATGAAATTTAAATGTTGGAGCTGAGAGGGGAGGACACAGAAGAGCCACAGAGGGGCTGCTCTTGTGGAATAGAGTTTGGGGGGAAGGTTTGAGCAAAAAAAAAATATATTGAGGGAGAAGCTTCTGGGCCTCACAGGGGTTAAGGGAGCCCAAGTTTAATGGAGGGAAAGAAAAGAGCATGCTAAGTTTCACTGTGGGTTCTGACTGTAATCCCGCCTGGGCACTTTCTGTCTGTGGCAAAGATTTGCATGGTTCCAGCATTTTCTTTTTGGTGCCTGGGTTATTGGAGCTGGAACCGGCCCTGAGACAAGAGCAAGCTGGAGACTTGTGTGGGTCATGGATGAGTGTCAGGCTTAGTTCCATGACAACAAATGTTTATTGGATGCCTACTATGTTCCAGGCCTTGTTCCAGAAAAGGGGTCAGCAATGTTTTTTTTCTGTAAAAAGCCAGACAATATGTTAGATCCTGTTCTTCCTTTGCTCAGAGTTCATCCCAGGCTCCACGCTCACTCAGAGTTAAAGCAAAGTCTTTCTGGAGCCCACAAGGTCCTACACTACCTGGCCTCCTTTGCCCGTCTCCCTCACTTCCCACCCTCTCCCCCTTATTTAACTTTGCTCCAGTCATGCTGGCCTCCTCCATGCTTCTCAAACACACTGAGGCTCAGCTCTGCCTTGGGACCTTTGCACATGACATTCCCTCTACCGGAATGCTCTTCCCCTAGATAACCACTTGGCCCCCTCATCTCCTTCCAGTCTTTGCTCAGATATCATCTCCTCTATGAGGGGTCCTCTGAGCACCCTTTACCCTGGACTCCTGAGAACCCTCTAGCCTACCAGTATTTACTTATTACATTTATTGTTTATTGTCTGAAGCCCCCGACTAGAAGCTCGGCTCCATGTGGGTGGGCATTTTTGGTCCATCTTGACCTCTGCTGTGTTCCCCCGTGTCTACAACAGAGCCTGGCACACATTATATATTCAAGGAGTACCTGCCAAATGAGTGAATGCATTCTGGAGGTAGACAAAGACCGGACGAGTAAACCCACAATCACAGGGCACACTAACAAGTCTGGATAGATGTCATGAAGAAAAAGTAAAGGAAGATAAAAAAGGGAAGGAGCTTGGGGTTTTACTTTAGAAAGGGGACTAGGGAAGGCTCCTGGGGAGGTGACACAGATGAGAGAGAAATGGATGAATGAGGGAGTAGATGGATTAAAAAAATGAATGAATAGGAGATATACACAATGAATAAATAAATAAGAGGGCAGATGGATGGAGGAACCAGCTAATGTGTAAATGGGTTGATGGATAGATGGACCGAGGATGGACAGATGGATAAATCATCTTTCATGCCTCTACACCTTTGCACGTGCTGTGCTTTCTGCTTGCTACTCCCTCGTTCCATCGCTCCCTCCCGGGGAAGTCCAGGTCAGTTTCCCAACGCCCAGTCTCTGGCTGGAGTGTGTAGAAGGCTCCCCGGTCCTACTCCACCCCCATCCTATGCCCAGCCACCATTTGCTCCCTCTCCCTCTCCTACGGATGCTCTGATCACACTAGATTGGAATCATTTGTCCACTGGTACCTTTACAGCCCAGCAGCCCCTCTAGGGCTGAGCCTGTCTCAGTTATGTCTGTGTTCACAGCACACCCAGCACTGGGTTGGTACATAGAATGGGGGGGTCTCCAGAGATGTGTGCTGTGCATGTGGGTGAGGTATGAAGTAGGTCTCTGAGCCTGAGGTCCAGAGGCAGAGGCCTCAACAGCATCCTTGGCCCGGGGTAGGGGGTGGAAGGTGAAGATTTGAGTGCAGCACTTGGGTCGTTGGCTGTTCTGAGTGAAGAAGTGTCTGCAAGGGGGCAGGTCTGCACCTCTTGCATCTCATCTGGCCCTCAAAATCCCCCAAGGCTAGGATCAGGCAACTCCTCCGTGCCGTGCAATCTTGCACAAGTCCCTTCCTCTCTGTGGGCTTCAGTAAATGGAGGAAGGGGCTCAGACTAGCCACTTCAAGGCCCTTATTTAGTGCCAACACTCTAGGAGCCCATCACCCACTAATTCCTTCCTCTGCTGCTGCCCTGACCACCCTGGATTGTATCCCTCTCTGCCTCCTCTACTGGCTTGGAGCTTTTTAAGGATAGGACTGGGAGGTCCTGAGGCTGGTAGCTCCACAAAGGTCTAGGTCAGACTCATGCTGAGTCCTCGGGATCTCTCAGCATAGGCTCTGGGACACAGGACACCTCAGGGGAAGGTTGTTGACTAAGCAAATGAATAGATGCATGACTTGTGGCAACTGGTGAACTCCTACTCATACTTCAAAACCCAACTCAAAAGTCCCCTCCTCTGAGAAGATTTCTCTGATCCCCCTGAGTAGCCAGATAATCATTAATACTTTTATGACAGTCATCATACCCTAGACATCCAAAGTGCTTTCTTGGATATATACACTGAATTGTTTAACTCCCAAAAGGAGTCTGGAGTCAGATACTATTATTTCTCTCCCTTTCATGAATGGGAGAAACTTCTAATGAGTAGAATGCACCGAAGTGATGGGGTGTCACTTTCACAATTAGGTTATGAAAGACTGTGACTTCTGTCTTACTAGCTGACTCTCTCTTGTGCCTTTGATAAAGCAAGCTACCATACTAGAGAGGCCCATATGGCAAGGAACTAAGGGTGGCCTCCAGCCAACAGCCTGCAAGAAACTGAATCCTACCAGCCACCATGACAGTGAGCATGGAAGCTGACCCTTCCCCAGTGAGCCATGAGCGCAGCCCCACCACTACATTGATTATGGCCTTGTAGCCATGATACCCTGAAGCAGAGGATCACCACAGCTTTTAAAACATTATTTTCTTTTCTAATTAAAGCTATTTTAATTGCATAAGATGTGGGAAAAATCAAACAATAGAGTAGTATTTCCCATGACTAGCCTCTTCCATCTCATTTCCCTAACCAGATAGACCCCTGTTAACATTTCAGTGCATATTTTTCCAAAAGGCACTTACTATGTAATTTTGTGTGTTTCCTGACCCCGAGAAACTGTGAGATGATAACTAAGCATCTTTTGAAGTTACTAAGATTCTTTCGTTTTGAGATTTTCCATTTGGCAGCAATGTGGAACCAATACAGGTTTGGATATTAGGCTCAGAGAGATGCAGCAACTTGTCTCAGATCACACAGCTGGAAGGGGGCAGAGCTGGGATTATGAACTCAGGAGTCCATGCCCTTAACCACAGTGCTATGCCGCCTTTTAAGCCTATCACACTTGGTGGAAACATTCTAGGCAACTGCAACCTTTCCAAATGCCCACAGCATGCTTCTCCTGCCCACCTTATCTGCCTAGAACACGTTTATTCCCACCACTGACAGATCAGGGGCACCTCTCCCAAGAGTTCCTGCTCCCACTCAGGGCTCCCATAACCCTGCCCCTCCTCTGTCATATTCTGACCGCCCTCGTCATGCTTGTCTGGGGTTGGCACTGCCGTGCTCACCAGACTGGGAGCTCTGGGAGACAAGGGCTGATTTAGCATCTTGTCCCTGCACTGCGCAACATGGGGCCAGGTGCTCCCGGGTCTGCAGGAAATCGCGGATTATTGATTGGTCCTTCACCAAGTATATCATTTTGGGATAGGGTACTAAATATACCTTCCCTTTATTGGGAACTGGCACCGGCTTGAATATTTTATACACATAAACCCATTCCAGCCCTATGAGGCATAGCCCCATGTCACTGTTGAAGCCCCATATCACTTGTTGCTAGGATAACTTAAGGTGTCACCCCACGTCACATGCTAGGGAGTGGCAGGGCTGGGATTCAAACCTGGGCAGCCTCTCAGGCGCTGTGTCTATCCCTGACCGGACCCCCAGAGTGGCCCATCATTGTTACCTCTGTGGTCCCCAGCCTTCACCTAGGCAGTTCAGTGAGAAGGCAGGTTCCTGGGCCCCAGGGTCCCAGCTGAGTAGACCTGGGTGGGGCCCAGAAATCAATTTTTACAAGGTCGCCCCCTCCCTGTGATCTCATGGCAGGTGGGTCTTGATCGCAGCCGGACCAAAACACTTGGCATCATCTTTGATTCCTCTCTCCTCCTGACCTCCTACACCTAATCCATCAGCAAATATTGTCAACTTGACCTTCAGAAAGTATCCAGAATCTGACCCCGTGTTGCCATACCCACGACCACCACTCTGGTCTAACCAACCCACCATCGTTTCTTGCCTGGACCATTGCAGTCACCTCCTACCTGGCCTCCCTGCTTCTGCTCCTGGTCTCACTCAGTCTTTCCCCAAGTCCACTCATGGCCCTCCTCCGCTCAGCCCTCCCATGGTTCCCATCTCATCTGGAATAAAAGCCAAGTCCTCACTGTGACCACGACCCAGCAGAATATAACCCACTATGTCCCCTTTTTTATCTCACCTCCCACCCTATCCTCTTCACTCACTCTGCTCCATCCACACTGCCCTCCTCGCTGCTCCTTGAACACACCCATCATGGACCCACCTCAGGGCCTTTGCACGAGCTCTTCCCTCTGCCTGGAAAGCTCTTCCTCCCTGACATACCCATGGCCACTCCCTCTATTCATTCAGGTCTTAAAGGCCACCTTGGCAATGAGGCCTTCTCTGCCCATTCTGTTTAATATCACAACCAGCCCCCAGGCACCCCAGTTCCCTTTGCCTGCACTCCTGTTTCTGTTTTCTCATAGCCCTTTTAACTTTCCAGTGTATTATATCATTCAGTTATCTGCTGTGTTTGTTATTTATCATCTGTCTTTGACAACATCAGTCCTACAGAGAGTGGGGACTCTGCTTCATTTACTGCCCTGTCCCCAGCACCTGGGACCCTTCCTTGAGCCCAGTGAGAGCTCTGTAAATATCTGTTGCTGGAATGAAATAAACTCTTTAAGAAATTCTGCTCAAGCTGGTAGAATGGCAGGGAAGTTTTCCTTCCTCGTTACGTTTTCATGCTGGTGGCATTTTCCAAATTGACAATCATCACCTTATAATCAGGAAGGGAGAAAAGGCCACCAGAGCTATTTTTAAAACATTGCCTTTTTGAATGAAAACATATTTAATTAGACAAGGTGGAAAAAATCTGAATAAAAGGGTAATATTTCCCTTGACCAACACCTTCTTCCTCACTTCCCCTTCTAGATGTGCCCCGATGATATTTTGGTGTGAATTCCAAAAGCATGCACTACTTATTTACATCAGAGGTCCACTGCGTGTATTTATACAAATAAAGTCTTACTGGCACACAGCCACGCACACTGGTTTACTATCTGTGGCTGCTATCACACTACAAGGACAGAGCTGAGATATTATGATACAGACTGTGTGATGCTCAAAGCTGAAAATATTTATTGCTTGAGACTTTACAGAAAAAATTGGTCAATCTCTGATATATATACATGACAAGTAACTGGAGAGAACATTCCCTATAATTTCTCATGTTTAGGAAATAGGATAATACTTGATATACTGAACTGACTTATTGTCTTACTTTGTCTTAGGGAACTTTCCATGCCTGTACACTGAAATTCACCTTAATCTTTTTCACGCCTGCATAGTATTCCACGGCCACAGAAGGTTGTGCCTTTGACCCCTCTTCCACTGATGGAGCTTTTAGTGCTTACGCATTTTTTCACCCTTATAAATGACAATCCAGTGAATATCTTTCTTGCTACTTCCTTATGCACACGTAGGGATATTGCTGAGTCAAAGAGTACAAAGCAGTTAGGATTTTAATAGGTGTTGCCAAACTGCCACCCACAACAATACTAGTTTCCTTTTTAGGAAAGAAATGAAAAAGAAACCAGTCCAGCTAACTATTTATTATGCGGCTGTTCTATGAAAGTTTCCACCCCATGGGAGGGTTCACCTATAATTTCCTGACCCCAGGACACATTGTGGACTTCCCCAGCCCTTTCAGCTGGCTGTTCCCTTCTCCACCCTTCTCTGTCGGGCAAAATGCAGCTAGGCCCTCAAGAGCCACCTTAAAGGATCAGACAGAATTTGGTGGCCTTAACTATGCACTTAACCCGTGTCCCAGCAATCCCATTTCCAAGAGGTACCCACGGGAAGGGGTGCCCAGGCGACATATGATGACATGTCTAAAGATGCTCCAGACAGCACTGTGGGTGAGAGTGGGGACACGGAGACAACTGTGGGGTCTGTTACCTGGGGACTAGGTAAGTACAAGGGAGCAGTTCCCCCCCCACCACCATGGTGTTCTTAAAGCAATAAATCAGCTACATTTGAGAACATGGAGCTATCCCAAAAACATAACATTTAGAAGACATAGTCCCAAAAGCAACACTATCTGGTCTGCCAGTGTTTACACGCACCCAAGGATACACAGATGGTAAACGCGTTGGGTTTCTCCAAGGGATACTGGGGAGGAAACAGGAGCCCGGTGGAGAATTAGAGGGTAAAAGAAGAAAGCGAAACGGGGATATGGGCAAATGCTGCAGAGACAAGATCTGAAAATATGACCCGACTCTGTGCACCCTGCCTCACCTCCTGCCAAAGACCCACCTGAGGGGGTCAGCTCTTCTCGGAAGCCTTCCACAACCTCCCCAGCCAGAATCAGTCACTCCCTCCCCCAGGTCCCGCCAGCACCTCCTGCTGCCACCATGAAAACCCAGACCAAGAGTCTGCCCGTGACTGTCTCCCCAGCCAGAACAGGAGGAATTGGAGGGCGGAGAGCCGATTTGTTCCTCAGTTTCCCTAATCTGTAAGAAGGGGGATAATGGTAACTGGATTCACCGACTAAAACTTTGGAGGGTTTGATTCCTACCCTGTGCTTAGAGCAGTGAGTTTGGCATATTGCAAGGGTTCAGTAATTGTTGGCAGCTATTGTTATCATTATTAATATCATTATTATTATTGAAAATGGCCTCCGGACATTGGCAAAGGCCTCCCTGCAATGCCTCCTCCTCGGGAAGCCCTCCGTGACTTCTGGAAGGGAGCTGTGCCGACACCCATAGCCCGCCCAGGAGAGCCTGTTCCCCAGGTGCCCCCTGCTCACCTGTTGGTCTCCCCCACTGGGCTGGGAACTCCTTGGGAGCAGGGACCTGGGTCGATTCATACTGGGTTTCTCAGAGCCCAGCATAGCGGCCGGTGTCCCTTGGGCCTCCAGAACCGTCTGCCCACCTAACTGGAACACAGCTGGCAGGGCAGATAAGACATGTTTTATAATTAACGAATATATGACGGGCCATATATGTGAACAACCCGGTGACGGGGCAGAAACCGTATACACGGAGAGTCCCAGTCTGGTTTCAGCCTAACTCCTGCCTCCTCCCCCGCCACTCCCCTGCACGTTCCCTGCATTCCAAGCTCTGCTCAGGACCCACCTCTGAGCCTCAGCCTCGCCCCCGGCAGGCCCCTCTTCTTGGGATGGGCTGCCTTCCCCTGCGCCCAGCCACGCTGCCCAGGTGGAGCCAATGTGCTCCTGCGGCTGCGAGCACGCCTCACCTGTGGACCTGCCCGCCCCTGCCAGGTGGTTCTCACCTTCAGCATCACATACAACCTACTGACTCGGCCTCAGAATCAGATTTTTTTTTAAGTCAGGTTTATTGAGGCGTACTCTATACACAGATGCACATTTATATGCCAGAGACATACAGTTTTTCTAGATGAGTAAAATTCACGCTTTCTAGTACAGTTTTGACAAATGCTGACAGCCGTGTAACCACCAAGAACAGTCAAGAGACAGGACCGACCCATCCCCCGCGGATTCCCCTGTGACCTTTGCAGTTCCAGTTGCCTGTCTACGGGCCAGTGCTCATTAAATGTCCGGAAGATGTCCCTGCGTCAGTACCTTCATGTCTTTCTCATTAAAAACAAAAACAAACCGGGCTGCACTGACTTCCCTAACTCTACCACAAATGTGTCATGGTTTATTTCAAACAATCCTGGGCTGATGGGGCTGAAGCGTGTTTAGACTGTTTCCAATGATAAACAAGGAAACAAAACGGATGGGGGCATGGATGAATGTTCTAATAGACGCCTTCTTATGAACACAGACCAATTGTTTTTCCCTAGTAAGTGGTACTGTGGACCTTAGACATGTACACAGTTCCCTAATATTTTGTTATGAAACATTCAAGCGTATAAAAATGTCGGAGGTGGAGTGTGCAAAGAACTGGCTGGCTAGATTCTACAATTGTTACCATGTGGCTGTATTTATTGTATTACAAGTCTATGCATTTATCCTTTCCTCTGTCTCAGTGACTCCAAACCAGGGACAAATTCCCCTCTCCCGGCCCACCAGGGGGGACTGGGACATTGTCTGGAAACAGACATGTTTTTATTGTTACCACCTGTGTGTGGGGATTATTACAACATCCTACAGATGCGCAGAACTGCCCCCCAGTGACACAGAATCGTCTGGTTCCAGAAGTCAATGCGCTGAAGTTGAGAAAGCCTGCAGTCTGTCCTCTCATTAGAATAATTTGCAGAGACATCAGTACCGTTCAATCCTGACGCACTTCATCACACACGTGATGAGCTAGAGTTCATTATTTGTTTACAGTTCCCTTTTTGAGGTAAAATTTACAAACAGAGGAATGCATGGTTCCTAAATACACCCCCATGAGTTGACACATACCCAATTCTAAGAACATATAGAACATTTCCATAGCCCAGAAAGTCACCTGTGCTCCTTCCCTGTCAATCCCCACCTCCACCCAGGCAATTCTGTTCTGCTTTTTAGCCGCCATAGATTAGTTTTGCCTGTTCTAGACTTTTTACAAATGGGATCCCTTAGTGTCTGACTTCCTTCACTCCACATAACACTTTCTATATGCATCCACGTCATTGCATGACTCAGTACTGTTCCTTTTGACTGCTATCTATTATTCCATCGCATGCATAGACTCATTTGTTTATCGATTCTCCTGTGGATGGACACCATGCATATTTCCAGTTTCAGGCTGCTATGAATACAGCTGCTACCATATTTTTCTACTGACCTTTGTGGGCACATGTTTTCATTTCTCTTGAGCAACTACCTAAGGCTGGAATCTCTTAGTCATGAAGTAGGTGTAAGTTTAATTTATAAGAAAATGCCAGAACCACAATGAGATATCACCTCACACCAGTTAGGATGGCCAACATCCAAAAGACAAGGAACAACAAATGTTGGCGAGGATGTGGAGAAAGGGGAACCCTCCTACACTGCTGGTGGGAATGCAAATTAGTTCAACCACTGTGGAAAGCCGTATGGAGGTTCCTCAAAAAACTCAAAATAGAAAAACCACTTGACCCAGGAATTCCACTCCTAGGAATTTACCCTAAGAATGCAGCATCCCAGTTTGAAAAAGACAGATTCACCCCTATGTTTATTGCAGCACTATTTACTATAGCCAAGAAATGGAAGCAACCTAAGTGTCCATCAGTAGATGAATGGATAAAGAAGATGTGGTACATATACACAATGGAATATTAAGCAGCCATAAGAAGAAAACAAATCCCACCATTTGCAACAACATGGATGGAGCTAGAGGGTATTATGCTCAGTGAAATAAGCCAGGTGGAGAAAGACAAGTATCAAATGATTTCACTCACCTGTGGAGTATAAGAACAAAGAAAAACTGAAGGAACAAAACAGGAGCAGACTCACAGAACCCAAGAATGTACTAACAGTTACCAAAGGGAAAGGGACTGGGGAAGATGGGTGGGAAGGGAGGGAGAAGGGGGGGGAATGGCATTACGATTAGCACACATAATGTAGCAGGGGTGGGAGTGGGGGGAATATGGGGAAGGCAGTATAACACAGAGAAGACAAGTAGTGACTCTATAGCATCTTACTACACTGATGGACAGTGACTATAATGGGGTGTGTGGTGGGGACTTGATAATAGGGGGAGTCTAGTAACCATAATGTTGCTCATGTAATTGTACATTAATAATACCAAAAGAAAAAAAGAGAAAAAAAGAAAATGCCAGACCATTTCCCAAGGTGGCTGGTTAGCTTGCTATGGCTGCTATAACAAATTGTCACAGATTTAGTGGCTCAAAACAGCACAAATGTATTATCTTATAGTTCTGGAGCTCTGATGTCCACACGGGTCTTTCAGGGCTGGAATCAAGGTGTCTGTGGAACTGGAGGCTCTAAGGGAGACTTGGTTCCATCCCTTCTGCAGCACCTCGAAGCTGCCTTATGCCTTGGCCTGGGGCCTCAGTGCTCCAGCGTCAGCTTCTGCTCACATCTCCTTCTCTGCTCCCTCTTCCAAGGACCCTTGGATGACCTTTAGGACCCACCTGCCTAATCCACGACAACCTCCCCAAATCAAGATCCTTAATTTATTCACATCTGCAAAGTCCCGTAAGGTAACAGCTACAGTTTCTGGGGATTGCAACGTGGACATCTCTGGGGGATATTATTTTTCCCCCCTTTTACATTCCCATGAGCAGCGTTTGGGAGTTCTGGTTGCTCCATTTCCTACTCAGCATTTCACAACGTCAGTTTTAATATGAGCCAGTGTGGTGGGTGTTGTACCTCCCTGCAGTTTCGGTTTGCACTTCCTTGATGACTAATGATGCTAATGGTGTTGAAGCCTTTTTCTCACGTGCTTATTGGCCGTTTGTATTTCCTCCTTCCTGAAGCATCTGTTCGGATCTTTGGCCCATATTCGAATCAGGTTATTTGTCATTGAGTTCCAAGAGGGACATGTGCCTTTTTTATTTGATTAATTCCCTTCACACTCCCATCATCCACATAGAAAGTTCCCAATGGGCTGCTTTGTAAAATTCTTTCCCCCCTTGTCCCCTGCCCCATCAGCAGTCCTTAGAGCTTTATGTCTTTGGGGAAAAAAGTAAATTTTTATACTTCCTGGGAGCAGGCTTAGTTTCAGGACCACGCTGCTCATTATGGAAGCTACCGATCACATGAGTCCATTTAAGTTTAAATGAATTAAAATTTAAATAACATTGAAATTTCAGTTCTTCCATCAGCCCAGCCATATTCCAAGTACTCAATAGCCACATGAGGCCGATGACTACCATGCTGGTTACACAGATATGCAACATGGCCATCACCAGCAGCACCACAGAAAGTTCTAGAATTATCTATAGGGAAAGCAACCTGTCTCTTGCAGTAATGACTGCCTTTCTTAAGATTACACAGATGTATTATCATGCCAGACCACTGGGGGTGAGGAAAAGAAAAAAAGGAGAGGTAAGAATGAGCAAAAAACATCCAACAATAATAATTGTTTGGCACTTTGTAGGTACTCATTACATTAAAAAAAATACACACATAATTACCAACTAATGAGTATTTACTGAGTGCCAGGTACTTTCTTGACTACATTATCTAACATGTTTATTCCCAAAAATATAGAAGGAGCAAGAGAAAGAGAAAGACACTCTAGCCAAACCCTTTCTTTTCCAAATAACAGAGGGATTAACTCATTAAGCTCCATGTCATCTTGGAGCCAGCCATCCTGGACAGAAATCTTAAGTGTGCCATGTACTCATGCCAAAAGAGGGCTCATTATCTTCCCTGCCAAACCTGCTCTAATACCTGTATTGTCCCTCTGGGTAAATGGCTTCTGTGTATATCCTGTCATCTAGGTTAGATAATAGGGGCACCATAGGCACTGCCTCTCTCCTTGCCCAACCACCACAGTGGGGTCTTGTGGATAAAATGAAAGTTCCTGTGGCCAGGATTCTCACCTGGCCCTGGTTGGCTAGCTCACTACATACGTGTGGGCAATGCATTGCTATTGACTCAATATAAAGAGCTCCACCCAGTGCTCTGGGCGACACGGTAGTATGGCTGCAAGGCTGCAGGAGAGCAGAGCAGAGGCTGCAGTGATGGCAGCGCCAAGGACAGAGGCCCAGAGGACAGCTGTGTGGGATGGCCGTGCAGGCAGAGAGGTCCAGAGGCAGAGACCGGCTTGCTGCATGCAGACTAACTCTGAGTGAACGGGATTTTAGTGATTGACCTGCCACCATGAAAATAAAGTTGGGTATAACCCTTTCACCCCAAGAATGTTTTACTTTCATTTCTTTGGTCACACTGAATCCATAACGAACTTGCCTGGGGCTGAAACCTACTGGCAAGACAGGTCTCCAATCCCTGTCTCTGTCTCTCCAAGTCCTTTTTGCCATGTCTATGGCCACAGCCTCAATTCAGGCCACCTTCTCTCTCACCTAGACCTTTACCCCATCCTCCCAACACCTCCAGGTTCTCCCCTCTGGCCTATCCTGTATATGACCCCAAAAGGTCTTTCTACACCCATAGCTGATCCTGTCTGTCCCCTGCTCACAGTCCTCCTAGGACAATATCCCAGCCTGTCAGTTTGGAATTGGAAATTATCTCTTTCATCTCCACACAAGCACCTCTCCTTTTACCCAGAATTCCCTTCACCCTCTCCACAGTGGGGGAGATAGACAGTGAACCATTCTTAATCATCCTTTAATACCCAACTCAAATATCCCCTCTGCCTGGAAGCCTTCTCTGACTGAGACAGACCAGTACGCACCCTCTGACTCCTGTAGTATCCTGCAAGATTTCTCTCTATTGTGAGTTTCTGGCCACCTATCGGTCTTCCTTGTGAGAATGTGACCTTCCAGAGGGGAAAAGTGTTAATCGTCTGGTTGCCACAATGTCTTGGATAGGGCCTGGCACGTAGCATGTGCTCAGTAAATGTGTGCTGGAAAAAAATAATAAAGAATAGTTAACATCAAGTGAACCCTGTGTAAAAAATAGTAAATTTTCAGAGGAGACACGAGGAAGACAGTGCCTTAAGCAAGTGATCAAAGCTAATGTGGTCCGTGATGGGGGCTTCTGACATCATGGAGCTCCTGATGTCATATGCCAGGAAGGCCACAGCATCACTTCCTTGCGTTCCTTCCTGCCCAAAGTGCATAACCTGAATCTAATCACAAGGAAAACATCAAACAAACCCAAACCAAGTCTGCAAAATAAAGAGTCATGAAAAACAAAGAGGAACTATCACAGATGGGAGGAACCTAAGGAGACATAACAACAAAACGTAGTATGAGAGCCTGTATCAAAGGAAGGACATGAGAGGGGATATTGGTGAAATTTGAATACAGTCTGTAGATTATTCATAGGCAGGTTACAAGGTAAATATCATGGTTTTGATCATTTTACTGTGGCTATGTAAAGTGTTAACATTTGGAGAAGCTTGGGTGAAGACTGTATGGGAATTCTTTGCACTGTTTTCCCGCACTTTTTCTTGTGGAATCTGAAATTATCTCAAAATGAAAGGGTAAGAGAAAATGAGCCATGTGTGACACTGACTTCACATGCACCATCTTTGTTTACCCCTCCTTGGTATCATTATCTCAATTTTGCCAACATAGAAACTGCCTCAGAGAAGTAAAGGGCCTGCGTTCACATATACAAAGCTGGGGCTTGAACCCACGGCATCCCCGCTCCAGTACTTGCATTTAAAAAAATCCAACACATTGCAGCACTATTTACAATAGCCAAGAAATGGAAGCAACCTAAGTGCCCATCAGTAGATGAATGGATTAAGAAGATGTGGTACATATACACAATGGAATATTACGCAGCAATAAGAAAGAAACAAATCCTACCATTTGCAACAACATGGATGGAGCTAGAGGGTATTATGCTCAGTGAAATAAGCCAGGCCGAAAAAGACAAGTACCAAATGATCTCACTCATATGTGGAGTATAAGAACAAAGAAAAAATAAATAAATAAATAAATAAAAAACTGAAGGAACAAAACAGCAGCAGACTCACAGAACCCACGAATGGACTAACAGTTACCAAAGGGAAAGGGACTGGGGAGATGGATGGGAAGGGAGGGATAAGAGGGTAAAAGGGGCATTACGATTGGCAGACATAGGGTGGGGGGGCACGGGGGGTACTGTACAGCTCAGAGAAGACAAGTAGCGATTCTCATCTCACTACGCTGATGGACAGTGACTGTGGTGGGGTTGGTGGGGGGGACCTGGTGATGGGGGGAGTTCAATCATCATGGTATTGCCCATGTAATTGTAGGTTAATGATACTAAAATAAAATAAATTATTAAAAAAAAAAATCCAACATGAAATATTGTTCATGTAATTGTAGGTTAATGATACTAAAATAAAATAAATTGTAAAAAAAAAAAAAATCCAACACGAAATGTTTTGCCCACGCACTGTGCCAGGCGCCATTCTAGGTACTGGGAATACCGCCATGGGCAAGACAGAGTCCTCTCCTCTTAGATCTCACCTTCCTGTGCTTCCAGAGGGGGAGATGGACAGTGAACAAATAAGCAATAAAATACAAGATATAATATCAGGTGGTGATAAGTTTTTTAAATGCTGAGCAAGGGGGTAGACAGAACACGGGATCTGAACTCTGAGAGCAGGAAATGCAAATACAGTGGAGGGAGAAATTTTAAACCTCTGGGCCTTGGCTGCTGGCTTCCCAAATTTCGTGCCTCTGAGCCTCTACGCTTCCTTGATGCTCTGTGACTTCCCACACGTGCTACAGTTAATTGAACCTTTTCTTGACTCAGGGCCGTCATTTACAGATATTGGTCATTAACCTTATGGTTCTTGAGCAACACCCTGCAGAGCAGGGCTTCGCACGGTTTAACATGCTCGGTAAACAGGTTAGAAAAAGCAGCCCGTAGTAATTAACATGAAATGAGCCCCCTGTGGAAAACGGTAAGTTGGCAGAGGAGAAACTGGGTAGAGAACGCGATAAGCAAGTGGTCCAGGTTAATGTTCCCGGTAATGGAACGTCCACATGTCACGCACCACGGACACAGCGTCACCTCCGTGGTTAACAGGAAAGTTGCAGGGAGCTTGATGAAACACAGATTCTGATTCAGCAGATCAGGGGTGGGACTGAGATTCTATTTCTACTAAGTTCTTGGGGGTTTAGGAGATGCTGCTACTCCATGCACCACATTTTGAGGAGCAAGGCTAGTGCTTCTTTAACTTGAGCAGCCCTGAAAATCACCTGAAGGACTTGTTAAACTATAAATGACTATGCCCCACCCCCAGACTTTCTCTGGGAAGCCTCCTTGGGCAGGATAGGGCTCCTCGGTTCCTCCAGCCCCTGGGTGATCAATCCCCTACATTAAATGATTCCCTGTTAAACGACCTACGGTGGTTTTAGTTTGCCCCGCTAGACCCAGACAGATACACATGTGTTGAACTGAGAAGGAGGTTAAATGTCCCAAAGGTGCAGTGCCCTAGGTCACTGTCTGCCACAGTGTCATCAAACTAACCTGTATACTCTCCTCTGCATAAGCCCCATGGTTTCCTGCCTTCTTACCTTTTCTAGGCTGCTCCTTTCACCTTGAATTCTCACCCTCTGTTTTCCAAATAGCTGAATTTTCCCCACCTGGAGTAGTTAGCTAGGGCTGCTGTGAACCAGGTTCCACAAATCGGATGGCTTCAACAACAGACACATGTGGTCTCAGTCCTAGACTCCAGATGTTCAAAATCGAGGTGTCAACAGGGCTGGGAGGGCGAATCTGTTCCAGGCCTCTCTCCTAACTTCTGACAGCCTCCAAGGGGTTCCTTGATGTGGATAAAGGGAAGGTTCCTGGGGCCAGGATTCTCACCTGGCCCTGGTTGGCTAGCTCACTGCACATGTGTGGGCAACACGTTGTTATTGACTCTACATAAAGAGCTCTGCCCAGGGCTCTGGGCGACCCAATGGCATGGCTGCAAGGCTGTAGGGCTACAGGAAAGCAGAGCAGAGGACAGAGACTGGGACGGCTATGCGGGCAGAGAGGCCCAGAGGCAGAGACTAGCTTGCTGCATGCACACTCGCTCTGAGTGGACGAGATTTTAGTGACTGACCTGCCACATGAAAATAAAGTTGGGTATGACCCTTTCACCCCAAGAACGTTCTACTGTCGTCTCTTTGGTCACACTGAATCCATAGTGAACTTGCCTGGGGCTGGAACCCATTGGCAAGACATTTGACTTACAGGTGATGTTCTCTGTGTCTTCATATTGTCCTTCTGTCTGTGTCTGTGTCCAAGTTCCCCCTTTAGATAGGACATCGGTCATGTTGGATTAGGGTCCACCCTGATGATCTCTTTTGATCACCTGCAAAGGCCTCATTTCCAAATAAGGTCACATTCCCAGGTCCTGGGGGTCAGGACTTCAACATCCTTTGGGGGCCGGGGGGGGGGGACATAATCCGACCTGTCCAGGCTCAATTCAAATCCCGATTCCTCCCTAACATGTCCCCTCATTGCCCAACCTATCGCCTGTCTGCCGAGTCCGCAGAGCCGCCTCCTCCGCATACACGTCGTGCACATGTGCGCAGTCACTTGCGTCTGTGTTTTCTGGCCTGTGAGCCTGCAAGCAGCATCAATACCTTAGACAACCCAGCCGTTCCCACAGTGCTTTGAAGCAAAGACAGCACTCGCTCCATGTTTTCAGAGTAATGAAAAATTAATTCAACAGAGATTTATGGAGCACCTGCCAACGACAAACTGCCAGGGCCTGGGGGTGGAGCAGTGGACGAGACAAAACCCTTTGCCCTTGCAGATTTTACACCCCAGTGCAGAGAGAATAAACAAAATCAATTAAGTCACATGGTGAGGCACAGGCTATGATTTTCCTAGGGCGGTTGTCAGAAAGTACCAGAAACTGGGTGGCTTGGAACAAGAGAAATATATTGTCTCACAGTTCTGGAGGCCAAGAAGCCTGAGATCAAGGTGACAGCACGGCCACACTCCCTCCGAAATCTGCAGGAGAGGATTCTTCCCTGTCTCTTCCTAGCTTCTGATGGTTTCAAGGTATTGGAGAGGAAAACTTTTCCTCTACCCTTCAAAGGTTCTTCTGGGTGGTCTGAAAATTGAATTAACTGAGAAAGATTAACAAGAAACGCAAAAGTTTAATAGCGTGCATACTTCCTGCATACGTGAGAGAGACCCAGGAAAACTGAGTGACACCCTGAAATGGCCAAAGCCACCCCCTTAAATGCCGTGTTCAGCTGAAGACAAACCATGCTGGGGGTGGGGAGTCAGTTATGGGAGGCCACTAGGAAACACACACACACAAATCAAAAGGTAAGATTGTCTGCAGACTTAAGTCCAAGTCTTCTCCATTGATAAGAGTTTCTAGAAATTGAGTCATCCCCTCTTCCTGGTGCGGAGAGGAACACCCTTACAAATGGACATTTCCTTTATAAATGCACATTTCAGAGCTTCTTTGGTGTTTGCAGTTTTTAAAAAATCACAAAATAATCACGATGCCAACCATATCTTCGGGTGGCAACATTTACTCCCCTACATGGGCGATGTTCAATGCTCCTTGGCAAGGGGCTGCCTCACTGCCACCCCTGCCTTTCTGGTCACATGGCACTCTCCCCAGGTGTGTGTGCTTTTGAGACAGGGACCGTGGGTGTAGTCAGAGTAGGGGGAGGGCCTCCGGAAAAAGCACGGTGGGATATTTACAGTCAGCAATATAACAGTGGGAAGAAGTCCTTTTTGAAACTCTGTGTTAAGCATTATGCAAAGTCAAGGTCACACTAATTCTCTAGGATCAAGATACCAGACTAAGAATATAGACATCTTCAGTAAGGTCAGTTAAAAGTCAAAAGGCCAGGAGCAACTTGGCCTAGAATGATTGAGTGGTTTTACAAATAGGGAGGGTATCACAGCATAACCCGTGACTTTACTGTAAACAACCCCAGCAAGCAGAGAACAACCCAGCCCTCCTTGCGGGCAGGGCAGGTGGTACAAGTCCACACCCCTAAGCCTTTTTTTTCATGTTCTTGAAAAACCCCAATCTGCCTACAAAACCCCCTAGACAACGCAGCACACGGGACTCTCTTGTCCCCTCCTGGCGTGAGCCGGGAGCTCTGTCCTCTCACTTTATTTCTAAATAAAAGCCTGTACCTCGCTCTCTACCTTGCCTGTTTGCTAAGCTCATTCTTCGGCTTCGTGAACAAGAACCCCGGCATCACTTTCAGGGGCCCTTCTTTTTATAAGGACAACAGTCATATTGGATTAGGGGCCCACCCTGCTCCAGGGTGAGCACATCTTCACAACTATTTTGCAATGATCTCTTTCCAAATAAGGTCACATCCTGAGGTCCTGGAGGGTAGGACGTCAACATATCCTCCTGAGGCCCTCACGGGCTAAGGCAAAACACCAGCAGAGAAGAAGGGCAGGAAGTGGTGGGGCGAGGGCTGTCGCGTGGCCTGGAAGGTCTCTCTGGGGAGGGGACACTAGAGTCACAGCCTCGGGAGATGAGCAGACTGAGACTCTCCTACGAGTAACAAACGCGAACTTCATCGCCTGGAGTTCATGTCTTTTCTTGTGGCATCTTGGAGGTCTTTGATTTGGTTTTTTCCTGCCCATTTCCTGGTTTGAAACCAGGGACATTAAGAGGCAGGAGGGTCATGGAGGCGTGCTTCTTGGGAAAACGGCGAGTGTTCCCTCCATGTCCAATTCAATCCATCAACAGCTCTGAGAAGCCTCAGCAGCTGGGAGGCTGCGAAGCCATCATATCCTGCTCCCGGCGAGGCTGGGGGTCCCCGGGGGGGAGCCAGCTGCCGTGCCAGATCTCAAACTGTCACCGCCAATGCCCCTGCCAGCCGTTGTTTAGAAAAACGCACAGAAAAGAGGGGCTCCCGTAACTGTTCAGCTCAACAAATTATTACAAAGTGAGCATGCCCACGAAGCCAGATTAAAAAGCAGAAGGTCCAGCCCTCCAAAACCTTCCTGGCGCCCAGTCCCCCAAAGGTCGCATTATCTTTACTTCTAACACCATAGGCTAATTCTCCCTGTTCTTAAATTTCATATAAAGGGAAATGTGCTCTTTCCTTTTAACAATGTGTCCACGTGGTTTGATCACGTGGAGTGTTTATTTTCACTGCTGTTTGGTGGGTTGGCAAACTAACAGCCTGGGGGCCAGATCCAGCCTGCTGCCTGTTTGTGTAAATAAAGTTTTATTGGAACACAGCCATGCCCAGTCATTATGGCTGTCCATAGCTGTCTGCGTGCAGCAATAGCCACAGCAGAAACCACACGCTCCAGAAAACCAAAAATACTTTCTATCTGGCCCTTAACAGAAAAAGTTTGCCAACCCCTGCTGGATGACATGCCACTGCAGAAATATGACATTGTACAAATATAATATTCTTCCAACCATGAATGGGTATTTGTGTAGTTTCCAGTTTGGGGTTATTACAATAGGACTGCTAAGAATATTCTGGTACAGGGGATGTCAAACTTCTTTTGGAAAGGACCAAATAGTAAATATTTTAGGCTACATACAATCTTTGTTACATGTTCTTCTTCTTTTATTTTTATTTTATTTTTGTTTTTTTTACAATACTAAAAATATAAAACCCTTCTTAGCTCTGAATCACACAAGAAAAGGCCACAGACCGACCATATTTGGCCCCCAGGCTATAGTTCAATGATCCCTGTTTTAGTACATGGATTTTGGTGAACATATGTACATACCATTTTTGGATATGTATGTCTCCATTTTATAACAAATGTTCTTTCATAGTCTTTTACTTTGTTGAAATACAATTCACAGGTGATATAACCTATCTGCACACATAATTTAAAAAAACTGTAAAATAAAGGAGAAATGAAGTGAAAGTTGCATATAACAAAATAATATGAATTCCCACATGCAGATATTGAGGCAGTGTAGAATGCTGTTCACAAGTATTTAAATTTTTTTCTCCTTCTGAGCATGTGGTAAGGTTGTATTTCCTGTCATGTGACTTGCTTGGACCAATGAAACGAGAGCAGGAATAGGTGTCTGCAAGGAAGCAAGCACATGGCCTTCCTCCTCCACCTCAGTGACTGGCAGCAGTGTCCCCAAAAGTGGCTGTTTGGTGAGCCTGGGTTTAATAGGGAGGACTATGAGGATGTGGAGAGAGAGTCTGCAGCCTCTTGTGAGCACCGTTGGCATGAATAAGAAGCAGACCTTTGCTGTTTCGTGTCTCTGATCTTTGGGAACTGTTTGTTACTGCAGCATACCCTACTTTGCGCTGACTGCTACAGGCATGGTCACATTAGATCAGTGATTCTCAGCAGGGATCGAGTGTGTCACTCAGGGGGTACGTGGCAATGCCTGGAGACAATTTTGATTGTTGCTATGGTCTGAATATTTGTGTCCCCCCCAAAATTCACATGTTGAAACCCTAATCCCCAAGGTGAAGGGATTAGGAGGTGAGATCATTGGGGGTAATTAGGTCATGAGGTCTCACTGGGGAAATGAATCTGGTGACACCTTGGTCTTGGACTTCCCAGCCTCCAGACTGCACAAAACAAATGTAAGCTACCCAGTCTGTGGTATTTTGTTATGGCAGCCCAATCTGACTAACCCATATATCCCCCAGTTCCTACCTCACTCAGAGTAAAAACGGTGCCCACCTCAGACAGCAAGGCCCACATGATCTGCCTTGTCACCCCTCTGACCCCATGTCACATCTTCAGCTCCCTCTCTCATGCATTCAGTAGCTGTCACGCTGGTTTCTTTGCTATTCCTTGAAAATGCCAGGCATGTTTTCACCCCAGGGCCTTTGCACTTGTTGTTCTCTCTACCCAAAATTCTCTTCCCTGAGACATCCCCATGACTCGCTCCCTCATTTCCTTCTAGCCTTCATCTTCTCAGTAAGGCTGTCCCTGGAAGAGCTATGGAAATTAGCAACACCTCCCCCACCTGTCATCCTCCTTTTCTGCTTTATTTACATCTCTTTAGTGCACAAGACCATCTAGTAGGTTATGCTTATTAAATGTTTATTTCATGTATGGTCTGTCTCTCCCTTTAGAACATAAGCTCCAGGGGGTTGTGTCTGTGTTGGTCATTGTTACAGCCTCAGTGTCTAGAACAATGCCTGGCATATAGCGGACACTGTCTTTTTGAATGGATGGATGAATGATTGAATGACTGAATGAGTTCAACAACTGTGTGCACTGTGCTCCTAGAATAGGGATGGAGGCTGGGTTCTGGAGACCCACATAGCTCAGGTAAGGCTCCTGCCCTGGGAGAGTTCAATGTCTCAGGGCAGGGAGGCAGAAGCCCTAAAGGGGAAGTGAAACCAACAGCACAATGCAGTCTGATAAAGACTGTGAGGGAGAACAGTTCAGAGGTTGGAGGGGCACAAATAGTGGCCTCTTTTTCTATTCTAATACAGGGTTTGGCAAAACTATGGCCCATGAGTCAACTGTTTGTTCTATTAAATAAAGTTCCTATGGAACTCAGCTTCCCCCCCAACTGATACACTGTCTGTGACTGTTTTTGCACTACAACAAGAGTTAAGTGGTTGCAACAGACACCATATGGTCTGCAAAGCCAAAAATATTTACTCTGTCCCTTTACAGAAAATGTTTGCTGACCCCTGCCCTAATATGAAAAGCTAATGTTTTCTAAATGCTTAAGATGTGCTGTATATACATTTTGCCCTAATGTTTTGTTATTTAATCTCCACCACAACCCTTGAGATTATGAATATCCTGTTTTATAGATGAAGAAATGGATGTTCAGAGGGGTGAGGTAATTTTCCCAAGGTCACACAGGAGGGAAGGAGGGGCAGAGTGCAAAGGTACCCAGTTTTGCACTTGGCATTTTTCATTTAGTAACATATGTTGAAGACGTTTCTATCTGCAATCATGTGCAGCTGTCACATTTGTTTATTTAACAGCCTCCTGTTGGGCTTAACGGACAGTCCCTTCCTGGTGAGCATTTAGGTTATTCACCTGTCCACCCCCAACCTACCCCATGATCAGCAGTGCTGCCAGTGAATATTCTTGTGCTTAGTTCTCTGAGCTGAAGTGTGAGTGTTATCTGAAGGCTAAGTTCCTAGAACTGTAGTTGCTGGGTCAAAGGGCAAGGGCGAGGCTATGAATTTGTCGTGGCATTGAGTTCCCTGGGAGGGTGGGGGAAGGAGGAAATGGGGCGGGCGTTCTGAGCAAAGGGACCTGCATGGACAAGGGTCGGAGGTAAGAATCAGGCTGTCCCGGAGGGCTTCAGCCTATCCAGTAAAGGCAACACAAAGCATGCAAAGCACAGAGTGGCAGGCGTCTCCAGTGCCAGGCTGGGCTCGGTGCTGGGGGCAGTCAGAAAGACCCTCACAACAAAAGTACTGAAGAGATACTAACAGAACCTTATTTTACAGATGAGAACACTGAGGCTCAGGGAGGGACCTGTGCTCCAGGCCTCACAGCGCATAAAAAGCCAAGCTGGGATTCTGACTCTGCAGCTAGACTTTTTTTTAATTGTTTTTTTTTTGCTTTAAAAAAAAAAAACAAACCTCTTCTTTCTTTTAGGCATAAGTCACATACCATAAAATTCACCATTTTGACATGTGCAAGTCAGTGGTTTCTAGTACAGTCACAAAGTTGTGTGATCAGCACCAGTGATTCCAGAACATTCTCATCACCCCAAAAGGAAACCCTGTGTTCATCGGCAGTTACTCCACATTCCCCTCCCCACCCCCAGCCCTGGGCAAGCATTAATCTACTTTGTCTCTATGGCTTTGCCTATTGCGGGCATTTTGTGTACATGGAATCCTACATTTGTCTTTGCTGTCTGGCTTCTAGAACTTGGCATGGTGTTTTCAAGGTCCATCCATGTGGTAAGCATGTGTCAGGGCTCCATTCCTTTTTATAGCTGAATAATATTCCCTGGTACAGATAGACCACCTTTTCTTGAGGCATTCGTCAGCTGATGGGCATTCGGGTCATCTCCGCCTTTTGGCTATTGTGTCTAGCGCTGCTCTGAACACTCGTGCACACGCTTTTTCATGGACATATACTTTCAAATGTTTTTGGATATTTACCAAGGCGTGGAATTGCTGGGTCAGACAGCAACTCTGTGTGGAACTTTTTGAGGAATTTCCAGACTGTCTTCCGGCACAGCTGCACCATTTCACAGTGTGTGAGGGCTCCAGTTTCCGCACTGTCTGGGCCACACCGATTCCCCGCCTTTTTGGTCATTTCCACCTTTCTGGGTGTGAGATAGAATCTCACTGTTGTTTGGCTTGGGGTTTCCCTGGTGACTAATGGCGTCGAGCATCTTCCCACGTGGCTATTGGCCATTTGTACAATTTCTTTGGAGAAATGTCTATTCAAGTTCTTTGCCCATTTCTTAACCGGATTGTTTCATTTTTAATTGTTGAATTGTAAGTGTCCTTTATATATTCTGGATACAAGTCACTTATAAGATCGGTGATTTGCAAATATATTCTTCCTTCTTGTGGGTCCAAATTCGGACCCCACCACTTGATCTTGGGCCGGTCTCCTACCCTGCCTGTGCCTCAGTCTCCTCATCTGTAAACTGGGGACAGTGCGTTAGTTCCCTCACAGGTGTGCTGTGAGGTAAATGAGTCTCTAAGCCCAGGGGCCTGGTGCAGAGCTGGTGCTCAGCCAGTGGTGGCTGTGGTCTTGACTGAGCAGCAGTTGTATATCTGAAACCCCTGGGACGTGTCGGAGCTCCCTTCCGCTTCACGTCAGCCCTGTGAGGGCTTGGTGCCGAGGAGACCCAAGGCACGCAGAGAGTCACTGGCTCCTCCAGCAGAAGAGGAAGGAAGGCAGGAAGGCAGGAGAAGGGAAAGGAAACGCAAGCTAAGAAAAGGAAGAGACAGGGATAGTCAGAGATCCAGAGAAGGGGACAGAGACTCAGAGGGAGGTAAGGACAAAGAGAGAGAGAGAAACAGAGGGTAGGATGGGGTGTGAGGAACAGGCAAGACAGGGGCCCTCGCATGAGTGCAGGCAGCGTGGGCTCTGTGCAGGGGGAGGAGGTGGAGACCCAGCTGGGAGCAGGGCAGCCCCGGGCCTGGCAAGGGCTGAAGCCTGGGCAGAGATGGTGTAGCCCCCAGGGCAGATGATGGGGTGAAGTCAAAGCTGGCGGGTGGGTGTGGGGGTACCCTGTCCCGTGGGTGTGAGAAGTGCCCCAGGAGACAGGTCATGGGCCACCCCCTCTGCCCTGAGGTGACACCCAGGCCCAGGCCAGGGTGTGTGTGTGTGTGTGTGGGCGTGCGCATGCATGCCACATGCACTAGTAATGCAGCAAATAGCGCCACACATTATTTATTTTTAAAGTTTTTTATTATGAAATATAACACACATCCAGAAGAGAATGTAACACATAATGGGTAAGTAACCCAAGTCTCTCTCCACAGATGAACAGATAAAGAAAATTAGGTCTATCCATCCGATGGGATATTACTCAGCCTTAAAAGAGGATGGAAAATCTGACCCGTGCTGTAACACGAATGGACCTTGGGGGCACCAGGCTAGGTGTACTAAGCCAGTCGCAGAAACACAAACCCTGCATGACTCCATTTATATGAGGGACTTAGAGTAGTTAAATTCATAGACACAGAGTATTGGATGCCGGGGAGTGAGGACGGGCCTGGGAAGTCAGTGTTTAATGATTACAGAGGTTCGGTTGTGCAAGGTGAATAAAGTTCTGGAGATGGATCGTGGCGACGGTTGCACAACACAAATGTACTAAATGCCACGGCAGTGTATACTTAAAAACGGTTAAATGGCCCATTTTACGTGTCTTATGTATGTTACATAGTGAGTCTCCCCTTGATGGCCGTTTGGTTGTTTCCAGCTTGGAGTCCTTACAAAGAGCATGGCTGTGAGCACTGGTGTCCGTGTCCCTCGTGGACGCCTGCACCCATTTCTCACAGGCACGCATTGAGGTGAGGATGGCATACAGCCAAGCATTTGTAGATACAGCCAAACAGCTCCCCAAACGGTGTGTCCCAATTCACCCTCCCACAGAAGTGCAGGAGAACAGGCCTGTTTCTGCCCCCACGCAGCGTGGGTGGGGGAGGGCAGGCGCGGGCAGAGGACTGTGGGAAAGCGCCCCCCACCCCCACCCCGCCGCACGGGTGCCGGAGCCGCCTCCTCTTCCAGGCTCCAAGCCAAACCCCTCCGACCGTTTCCCCGGCGTTCTTCCCCGCTTGCCTCGCACCAAGGCCAGACTGGCCGTTAGTGTCGCCCGGCAGGCCTCACTGACCTTATTCCTGGTTGCCTGGCACCACTCCAGCTTCTGTCTCTACCCGTGTGACGCTGCACCAGCAGCATAACCCAGCTCAAGCTCAGCTTCCACGGGAGCCAGATGGGTACTTTTAAAAAGCAGTGTGCTGATTAAACGCACTAAGGCATGCCTGCATTCGGGCAAGACGCTATTTGATGTCAATTATGTTACAAGGTTCATGGAGCACAGTGAACCCCCTGAAGATATTCCAGCAGCGGGCATAACTTTTTACAGTCCAGATGTGTGCAGCAAGCATAATCTCTTTTCTTTACAACACAGCTTAGTGGTCAGGAGTGTGTACCCTGGAACCGGACCACCCAGGTTCAAATCCCAGCTCTCCGACCAACCCGCTGTGCCACCTTAGAATACTTAACTTAATCTCTCCGGCCCACATTCTCCCTGTTTATCAGTGAGGGTCAAAACATTACCTGTCTATGGAGCTGTTGGGAGATTGAATGAGTTGATATGTGTAAAGGTGCCTGACATGTAATGAGTGAATGTGAAAATTAATAAAGGGGAACCTCACTAAAAAGGAGGCCAGAAGGGGGAGCTCTCACTCCAGTCCCCCATGATGTCAATCAGACCTCAAGGCAAGAATCCTCAACAGGAAAAAATCATCAATTACAGCCCCAACAGGGAAAGGTGTGCACTGCATCTCCTACAAGACATCGACTGCTTTGCTCAGTCCCTGAGACACCATTCTCACTCTGAAATTTCGTTTTTCTCCAATGGACTTTCCTTCAACGCAACCCCTCCCAACTTCCCTCTTCTTTTCCATAAAATAGCATTCCTCTTCCTTGTTTGTGGACAAGCCGGGGGTTTTTGTCATAGCTTGTTTGTCCCAAATTGGAATTCTCTGTTGTTCCTGAACAAATCCAGTTTTGCTGGTAAAAGAACTTTTATTTTTAGGGTCAACAGCGCTCCATGAATGTTAGTTGGTGTTTTATTACCTTACGTGGCTGTCATGAGAATTACCTGCGTTTCTAGGATAGCGCGTGACACTTTGTACGTGCTCATGGGGAGATCAGATTTGGGTGGTAACTAGCAGTCCCCGCCACATTTCCCATAATGCCCCTGAGCCTGTAGGACGGGTATGGGGCCCTCTCTTGGTCAAACACAGACACGACCTAATAGTTGACTATTAGGACACTGCCCCAGCATGGTGGCACGAGGGAGCGCCTCTGACAGGCTCATCTTCTCTCTGAGCCAGCCCCAGACTTGAGGGACAAACTGTCTCAGCTCTCAGGCCCCTAAGCTTAAAGAGGGCTTTGAGCTGGTGTGATATAATGAGTTATAAGAAATACATATTTGGTCATTCTTATGGGCTTCATCCACAGTTCCTGAAAAGTCTTTAAGACAGAGTCTTGAAGGTGAAACAGGTGTTTTGTCCTGTTAATGAGAGACTTTTGGACGCCCACCCAAGGGCAGGGCTGGAGGCTGAATCAGCCAATGGCCAATAGTTTAGTCAATCATGACTGCAATGAAGCCCTCACAAAAGCCCCCGAGAAGAGCTTTTTGCCATGTCTCTGCTTGGCCTACGATGCTCAGTTGGGTCCTGCTTCTTGGTTGGGGAGAGCTTCCGAGCTCAGGGAACCAGACGCCTCCACAGGCCACCAAGCCAGGCCCCAAGCTCCAAGAGGTTAGAAGCTCCTTTATTTGGGACCTTGCCCCGTGTCTCTCTTCATCTGGCTGTTAACTTGTATCCCTTATTAAACTGGTAAACATTAAGTGTTTTCCTGAGTTTCGTGAGCCACTCTAGCAAGTTAATTGAACCTGAGTGGGAGGTTATGGGAACCACCAATCTGTAGCTTGTAGGTCAGAAGCACAGGGAACTGCTGGGGCTTGTGACCAGCATCTGGAGTCGTGGGGGAGGGTGGGCAGTCCTGTAGGATGGAGCCCTTAACCTGGGGGATCTGGTGCTGTCTCTGGGCAGATAGCCTCAGAGTTGAGCTGAGTTCTTGGACACCCTGCTAGTGTTCAAGAATCGCTTGGTGTCAGTATGTGTGGGAAGACCCTCTTCCACATACTTAACACAAACTGGAATCAGGTCTGGGTACCCGAAGAAGTGACACTGCTATTACTGCTGGGTATAATATTGTTAATATTATACATGTATGTAGAGAAAAAAATACACCATCACATGTGGTGTCGGAGATGTACATTTGGTGTCAGAGCTACGACAGCTGGTCATTCAAGTGGCTCCCAGATTCCAGCTCCCCATCTTTCTGGACACATGAAAGATGACTCTTCTGCACTTCGTGAAGTGTGGGGTGGCCATGTGACTGAAGTTGGCTAACAAGCCGGGGTTATTTGTGGACGGAAACATTTAAGAATGAGTATGGGTTTTCTTCTCTCGTTCCCTCTGCCTGATTCCCCACCAGCCAACCATAACGGCACAAGGGGAAAATACACTTGTTTGAAGCCACTGAGACATGGGGACCGTCTGTTAGAGTGGCATAACCCAGCCCACCCTGACTTATCCAGGCATCTTTCATGTTCCCTCCCACAGCCAGACTCAGAAGGCCCCACATTCACATCCAAATCTGTTGTTTTCTCTTTCTCAAGTCTCTCTTCCCTCCCCAGCTCAGAGGCCTTTTCCTCTTTCCCTTCTGCTTTTAATAACCTCAGTGCAGAAAATTAAGTAATTCAGAATCTTCAGTTCATAAAACTTGGCAAAACAGCCAGCGCTTAGATAGTGCTTGCTATGTACTATTCTAAAATCTTTATATATTTTATGTTATTTGATCCTTGGGGTAACTCTGTAATGTAGGGACTCTTGTTATCCCATTTTACGAAGGAGGCAGCTGAGGCACAGAGAGGTTACCTAATCTGCCTGAGGTCACCCCATAGTTAAGTGGCAGAGCTTAATAAATTAATTAATTCAAACTCGGGCACTCTGCTCCCAGAGGTACCCTTAATCTCTGGTTCACATAAAAGCCAGTGTCACTTTTATTATTTTCTTATTTATTCCATTTTGTCCTCACCACCCACTCTTTTCCTTCCCTGACAGAGTCACCATTCTGTTGTGTTTATAGTGGTCTTTTGTTTGTAGGTGTAACTCTGGTGGGGCAGGGGTGGGAGGGAATATCTTCCCAGCTCAGGGCAAATTACCTTTGAAGCTGATATCAGTCAAAGGGAGATAAACTGGGAGAAACCTGTTTATTGCATGTCTCTCCCAACCCAGCTGTAAAAAACGGACCCCACCAAACCTCTCTGGTCCAGATATACCCCCACTCCCTCCAGCCTTGTAATCACCTATTGATATGGAGATGGCTGCTTCTCTCCACCCCTTGAAAACACCTATTGATATGGAGATGCACTAAGGCCAGGCGAGAGAGATTCTGGAAATATTGGAATTTTACCCCCAGTAGGTGTTCTTAAACCTGTGTATTTTTGTCTGGGATGTGTGAATTTTAAATTTATATCAGCAGTATTGGGTCGCCTCTCTCTGTTTCTTACCACTTTCACCAGATCCACACTTGCTGCTGCGTGCAAAGTCTACTCTCTTGCTTCCCGGGGCTGCAGAATCCTCTGTCGTGGACGCCCACAGGCACCTCCTCCGCCCCAGTGACGGACACCAGGTTGCCTTTGACCCCGCCCCCACCATAAACAACACTGTGGTGAACATCTTTGCCTCTGGTGGGGGAGTGTGAGCCTCTTCACCAAAGAGATTGGGTTTGCCAGGCTGTGAAATCTACAGATAACTTCATTAACTAAGTTTTACCAAATTGCACTTCAGCGTGGCTGCATCATCAAAGAAACAAAACCAGTTCTGCTTCCCAATTCTTCCTGTGGTACACCTGGACTTCGGCCATTGGGGTTTTGACACTGAGGAATTTGCAGCCTTGTTTCTAGCCCATTCTGACAACTCTTTCTTAGGGCAAATAACAGCCCTATGACTCGCTGTTTGTTTGGGGCATGGTAATGGGGGACAAGGAAAGGAGGCCCAAGTTCACATTCTGGTTCATATCTCAAAGTATGGTCTCAGTGAGACAGGGACCGTGGGTGTAGTCAGAGTAGGGTGAGGGCCTCCGGAAAAAGCAGGGTGGGATATTTACAGTCAGCAATACAACAGTGGGGAAAGAAGTCCCTTTTGAAACTCTGTGTTAAGCATTATGCAAAGTCAAGGTCACACTAATCCTCTAGGAACAAGATACCAGACTAAGAATATAGACATCTTCAGTGAGGTCAGTTAAAAGTCAAAAGGCCAGGAGCAACTTGGCCTAGAATGATTGAGTGGTTTTACAAATAGGGAAGGGTATCTCAGCATAACCCGTGACTTTACTGTAAACAGCCCTAGCAAGCAGAGAACAACCCAGCCCTCCTTGAGGGCAGGGCAGGTGGTACAAGTCCTCACCCTAAGCCCTCAATTTCCAAAAAATATCCTCAACTGCCTATAAATCCCCTAGACAACGCACCACCCCGGGCTCTCTTGTCCCCTCCTGGCGTGAGCCGGGAGCTCTGTCCTCCCACTTTATCTCTAAGTAAAAGCCTCTCCCTTGCTCTCCTACCTTGAGTGTTTGTGAAGCTCATTCTTTGGCTTGGTGAACAAGAACCCCGGCATCAACACAACTAGGAAGTAACAGACCTGAGGATTAGAACCTGTGACATCCGGCTCACACACTGTATTGCCATCCACCACCCCAGGCTGGTGTATTCTCTTCTAGTTTTAGATTCAGCAGCAGCTAGGGTGCCATTCAGGGGGTTAGTTGTTTTGGGTGGTCCTTAGGGCATTCCCCAGCAGAGGGCGGTAGAGGGCCCTGTGGCCCTCGGGTGTGGGGTAGGGATCTCAGCCCCAGAAGCCTTTGCCCCACCTTGAGGGATGGATGGAGCAGGGAGAACACCACGGAAGAGCCCACCATTTTTGAAAAAGATATCAAGTGTGTGTGTGGTGGTGGGGAGGGTGGTGGGTGTGTGTGTATAAAGCAGTGCCTCAAAGGGCGAGGCAGGCGGGAGGGAGGGAACCGGAGAGATCAAAACACGGATGCCCGCTGTCCTAGGATAAAGGGACAAGGTGAGGTCTGTTCGCTCCCCTGTGCTTGTCGAATCGCTGTAGTTTTCCGTTTCTCTTCCTTTCGCCCCCTCCCTTTTTAAATTAATTAATTAATTTATTTTGCTATTATTAATATACAATTACATGAGCAACATTATGGTTACTAGACTCCCCCTATTATCAAGTCCCCACCACATACCCCATTGCAGTCACTGTCCATCAGTGTAGAAGGATGTTATAGAATCGCCCCCTCCCTTTTTATAATGAATATGTGATAGTCATACAATTAGGAGGAAATAATAACCATTTTAATTAGGTTAAAAATTTTTAATTTATCTCATTTTTTAGAATTACCTTGCCATTTGGTGAACATGAGATTTTACAAAACAATATATGCTATGGGTGCGGGGTTCTGTTGGGGATAATGAATATTCTAAAATTGTGGTGATGGTGACACAACTCTGTGAATATACTAAAAGCCATTGAATTGTACACTTGAAATGGCTGACTCATATAGTATGTGAGTTATATTTCAATAAGGCTGTCAAAACAAACAAACAGATGTATATATTCCATTGTACCAGATTCAGGCCCCTCCCTGGGAACTTAGAATTAAACACCAGAAACTTCTCAGCTGAGAGGCTGGCGGGGAGCTTGGGTTTTCATTCCATCTTTGAGAGATGTGTAGAAGTTAGAGTGCAGACTGCTCTGGAGACACAGCCTGGCTAACCTTATGTAACTCCGGAGGAAGGAACTCCTGGGACAAAATGCCTCTAAAACCGGATTCAGTCAAAGGGAGAAATAAAGTTTAAAACCCGTTTATTGCTTACAAACTGCCATCCAGGCCATTTCTCTCTCCTGCTCCAGCAGAAGTAAGCAAGACCTCCCCCTAACCTCTCAGGTTCAGACACGCCCTCGGTTGCCCAGGTAATTACCCATTGATATAGAGACGAACTACTTTTATCCACCCCTGAGGAACGCCTGTTGATATGCAGATGCACCAAAGCCAAGCGAGATATTCTGAAAATATTACAATTTTACCCACACCTTAAGCAAGCTATTTAACTTCATTGTGCCTCAGTTTCCTCATTTGTAAAATGGTAATCATAGCATTTACTTCACAGTCACTAAGAAGTGTAAATAAGTTTCTGCATGTGCATTTAGAACAAAGCCTGGCCCGTAGTAACTGTCCAGTAAATATCAACTATTAAGATTATTATGTTGTACCCTGCCTCTCTGCCTAGAGCAGGAGTTGGCAAAACACAAAATACAGCCAGGGGGCCAAATCTGTCAGCCCCCTGTTTTTATAAATAAAGTTTTATTGGAACACAGGCTACACCCATTCATTTACATATTGTCTGCCGCTGGTTTTGCTCTCTGAGGTGGAGCTGAATTGTCAAGATGGTGACCTGTGGCCCTCAAAGCTGAAAATATTTACTATCTGGAAAAAAACTAAATTAACAGAAAAAGCTCAGAGCTACAGACTGGAGTCCCTGGGGGGCTTTGAAAACAATTCAGAAGCCCAGGTAGCAGTCCACGCCAATTAAACCGGAGTATCAGTAGTTGGACCTGAGCATCAGTCATTTTTAAAGCTTTCACTTTTTTAAAAAGGTGATTTTTATAGTTTGAAAAAAATCCAAATGGGTAGAAAAATTGCAAGAATAATACCATGAACACTCACACACCATTTGTTAGCATTTCACCACATCTTATAATACCACACTTGCTGTGTGTAGGCGTGGATACCATCTCAGAGTTAGTGACCCTTCAACTCTAAATTCTTCAGTGGGTCGTCTAAGAACAAGAAAGGGCCTTCTCTTATACAATGAGTATAAACAGATTTAACACCAGTTCCATTCCATCATCTAACACCTAGTCCTCATTCACATTTCCCCGTCTGTCTCCATCATGTCCTTCGTTGCTAGTTTTCTTTGGCTCCTTGATCTGTTCCGGGATCATGCATTGCATTCTGTTGTCTTTTCTGATCCTGACATTTTTGAAGAACCCCAAGCAAATCCTTTTACCAAGTGTCACTATATTATTATATTATTAGGGGTTGGTTACACAGGCATGGAGCTCCTGAGTGGTTGGCCTTAGCTACTCCATCCCCAGCCCCTCAAGAGGTCTGGCGACTACCATGTGCCCCCAGGCTCCCCCCATAAATCACACAGGAGCATAGACTATGTGGTGTGGCCCAAGGCTCCCAAGTAAAGAGAGACACTCTTAACAGGGAGGCTATTCCAAGGACTTAGAGATTACCTCCCAGGAGCCGGGCAAAAGCCAAACCTTTCTTTTGGAATGTGTGGGGTTTGGACGACCCAGATCTGCTGAATGAGCCCATTCTTGCACAATATAATATGTCAAATGGAAACAAATACTATGAAGGAAAAAATAAAGTAGAAACCAGAGGACAGGGAGGGCTGGGAGTAGGGGTGAGGGTTGCAGTTTAAAGTAGGGCAGCCGAGAAGGGTGTCACTGAAATGTCAGCATGTAAGAAAAGACCTGGAGGAGGGGGAGCAGCCGTGAGGGGGTCTGGGTGGATGGCTGCAGGCCGAAAGCACAGCTAGGGCAAGCCCTGAGATGGAGCTATGTAGGGCATAACCTCAAGGAGGCCACAAGAGGGAATGGAGGCCAATGGGAGGGGCGTGGGGGTTAGCCGGGGAGTCCCCACAGTGGATCAGACACTGGGTGCAGCACCTCCCAGGCCAAAGCTTGGTCCAGTGGACCCTGAGTAATACCCACTCTTGGTTTCTCCTGGTGAATGGAAACGAGTTTCCTCATCTTTTCTCTCTGAAGCTACGGATGAGGTAGGCTTGCTGGGTGCCTCCCCACGCCACAAGGGTCTCTTTCTGTCCTCAGATGGGCCTCTGCTGGAAGAGCTGGTGACCCTTATGGAAAGGGTGATCAAGGAACTCGAGAAAGTTTTGCAAACAGACGAATTAAAAGGTGCAGCCCCATTTCCCCCTTCCCCATTATCCCTTGATGCCCTCCTGACTCTTTCCCCCAACTCCTTCCTCACAGGCCATGTAACTCGGCCTTCTCTCCCTTCCCCATCCACTCCTCTCTCCCTCTCCTGGTCCCTTCCCATTAAATTCTCCAATTGCCGTCCTAGCTTAACTCACCTCGGCTCTTTTTGTCTTGCAGCCTGTGATCGCAAAATCTGCCGGAAGTCCTGGATTTATTGTCTAATCCCTCCCTTCCCTACCCTCTACTCCTCTTTACCCTGTCTTCCCCAATTCAAGCCCCACTGTCACACCTACTCCATTTGGTGGTTCCCCCACCCAGAGCTGTAGTACTTAGGGGTAGCTGGGTTTTGAGGCTTAGGAAAGTAGTTACAACCTGCAAAAAAAAAAAAAAAAAAAAGTATTTTGGGGGAATGTTAGTCAGGATAGGATAGGCTATGACACAGTAACAAGTAAACCCCCATATCTCCGTGGTTTAACAAGAGAAAGGTTTATTTCTCTCTTAACCAAATTCCATTGAGAGTTGAACATTTCTTTCAAGCGGTGACTCAGAAATCCAGGTTGCACCCATGTTGTGGCTTCTAAGCTAGCTTCAGAATGGAGAAAAAATAGAGACTCCCACAGGGACATTTATGGCCAGGCCTGGAAGTGGCTCTCATTTCTCTGCCCACTTTCCACTGTCCAGAACTTGATCACATGATTGCAACCTACTGAAAAGGAGTCTGGGAAATGTAGTCTTCTTGTGTGGCAGAAAGATGAGTGAACACCCCGCCAGTCTGCTATGGGGTCTGCAAACTGAATATATAAAATATATGCAAAATGAATATATATAGAAATTATTTTTAAAATGAATCATCAGTGCATCTTGCTCTGCTTGCTCGGCTGCACATGAGACTTCAGATTCAGGGGGTCTAAGGGACTCTATCTGCTTTTTGCCCAGCTGCCTTCCTGCCCTTTGCCAGTCCTCTGATATCTCTCTTCATCCCACTTCTCCTTCCCCCTTGTTCAGGCTTGCTGAAAGAAGAAGTTTTGGACTGTTTACACTGCCAGAAGATCAGTGCCAAGTGTATTAAAAAAAAGTACTGTTTTGGTAAGCATCTAGGGGTGGGGGAAGACATGGGACAGGTGTATGGGGGATAAAGACAGCCATGTCCCAGTGGATGTGGGTTTGGGGGTCTCCATATGCAGCCTGGAATCCTCCTTTGCCACTTGCTTACAGTGGGCCCAGAAGTTCTTCCACATTCTGAAATCCACTTTCCCCCTACTGTTAAACAGGAAGACTCCTTTGTAACCTTACAATGCCTCTAATGCCAGAATAGCAGGTGCTAGAAAAATATTTGATTTTTAGCCAGTGCTATACCTCAGGAGTCCTCAAGGATATGCTGAATTCACTCATTCATTCATCCATTCAGAACTTTAAAAATAACATGTATCCTTACAGCAAAGAGAATAATACAATGTACTCCATATATCTAGCAAGATTGAATAGTCATGGTGGACCTTTTTACATGGCGTTCCCTCTCTGTCATACTGTTCCTCTTTCTCCTTCACTTCAATAGTCTCAAAGTTCACCTACTCAGAGAAGACTCCCTGATAGCACTCTCTAAAGTAGCACTTTCTATCAAATTATGTTTACAATGAATGTTCCTTTCTCATTTATGGCTGTAGTATTTTTTTTTAAGTGGGGCGTCATGAACTTGCTAGAGTGGCTCACTCCACCCATAAATAGTGTGTACCACTAAAATTAAGGACATTTCCTACATAACCACACCACCATCCCCACACTCAATAGGCCTAACAACAATTCAGTATCAAATAATATCAAGTCCCTTTTCCAAATACCCTAATTGTCCCCAGAATCTTTCACAGCTGATTCATTCAAACCAGG
Organism: Phataginus tricuspis; assembly: GCA_029783875.1. NCBI lineage: Eukaryota > Metazoa > Chordata > Mammalia > Pholidota > Manidae > Phataginus > Phataginus tricuspis. The sequence goes on along the minus strand of JAQQAC010019400.1, from coordinate 15,169,474 downwards.
ATCCAATGAGAGGACTTCTGCACATTAGATGTTAGGGGTTTTTTTTCACTTTCTTTTTTTTTAATCTAGAAGAGTTTCCCTTACCAGTTTTTCCCCATGACATTGATGGGTTGAAAAGAAAAGATTCATCTATCGGCTCCCTGGGGATGGTGTTTAACATTAACAGCAGATATTTTGAGCACCCTATAATGCCCCAAACCGCAGATCAGCAGAATGGGAGAGAAATGTCTCATACAGCCCACGTTTTAATGGGGTGAAGGGTTAGATTAGGGATTCCCAACCTCGGCCCTACTGACATTTGGGACTGGATGACTCTTGTTATGGGGGCTCTCCTGTCTGTTGTAGGGTGTTCGCCAGTTCAGGGCTGTGCCCGCCAGATGCCAAGAGCACTCCCCGCCAAAGTCACTACAATTATTTCCCCTCTCCAGACGTTTCCAATTGTCCCCGCCTGAGAACACTGTTAGGTGATAAGTACATAAACAATAAATGGACTGATTCCGGACAGCAATAGTGCTCTAGTGAAAGCAAAACAGAACAGCTTGATAGAAAATGCCTGGGGGGGAGTGGCGGTGTGACTTTAGAGAGTGCAGGTGGGGGGACCTCTCTGAAGAAGTGATGTTTGAGATCTAAAGGAAGTGAGGGAGTGACAAACAGTGGGAAGAACAGAGGAAGCAGCAGGTGCAAAGACCCAACGTGGTTGAACAAGAAGAAAGCTAGGGTGGCCAGAGCCCAGTGAATAAGGAGGGTGGTGGGTGGTTAGGCAGCTGGTCACATGGTGACCAGGTCGTGAGGGCCTGGTGGACCACGGTGAGCACCTGGGCTTTTATTCTGAAGGGGAAGAGAGCCACGGGAGGGTGGGCGAGGGAGAGTGGACTTGGGTGGTAGCGGACGCGCTGGGGCGGCCACGTTGGGGAAGCGCGGGGTGGGGAGAAGGTCCGGGAGCGCGACGGGAGATACTGGGGCTGGATCAGGTCGGTGGCGGAGGAGATGGTTAGGATTCTGTATACATATTGAAGGTCGAGCCAAGAGGCCTGCTGACCGAATGAAAGAGTTAGCGGGAGGAGGGAGTTGCCGAAGGGACTCTGCGGAAAGGACCAGCTGAGAGGCAGGCTGAATTTCCTCTTGCCCGGAGGGTGGTCAGCATTTTGCACCCCACTGCCCTGTTCATGGGCAAACTACCCAGATCCTCCCGCCCCCACCCCCCATCCAATGACAGGCACTTCGCTCTGGGCTCGTCGCTGCCCCTGTGATGTGCAGTGTGGAAGGTTGGAGGGCAAGTGTGTCTCCGCCGCCCGCTCCCGTCGACCGGCAGCCTCGCCTGTGGGGTTCACGGCAGTCTCCCAAGCGCCTGGAATGGTGCCAGGGACACCAAATTTGAGGAATGGCTGAATGGAGAGTCGAGCGCAGGAGAGAGGCAGGGCCCACATCGGGAGGTGGGAGGGAGGCCCGGGTCGCCGAGTGAGCAGGTGGGTGTGGGCGCTGGGCCGAGGAAGGGTGGTGACTTGGAGGTCGGGGGTGTCTCCCCCGCCCGCCCCAGTCGACCGGCAGCCTCGCCTGGCCCTGCGGTACTATGAGGAGAGTGGAGACCCGGCGGAATCCGGTCCTGTTTGGTGCCAGCATTTCCGTGTGCCTGGCTGTCTTTCTCTTTGGGGTCATCGTGGTTTCGTGAGTCACCCCTGCACTCTCCTGGGGTCCCCAAATGCCCCACTGAGTCCTCAAAAATGGCACTGCCCTGGGTAGGTCGCTGTGTCATTTTGGGAATGTCTCTGTCTCTGCCTCCTCTGTCTCTTTTTCCTCTCTCTCTCCTTTTCTCTCTCTGTCCTCCTCTGTCAGTCTGTCTGTCTCTCTGTCCATCTCTCTCATGTCCCCACCACCACCACCACCATTCCTGGGCCACATTATGTCTTCCCTGAGTCCTCAGAGCGTTGGGCCTCTTTGGGTCTCTTCTTCCATTAAAAAAAAAAAAAAAAAAAAAAAGCACTAAAAATTATTTTTGATGGATGTGCCGGTATGAAGACAAATGTAATCCAAGCTGGATTCATTATTGTATATTCCTTGTCATCATCATCATCGATTTATTTTCTTCTGCTTTTCAACATATTTAAAATGAGAACATTTCCACGGGCCCCAAGCACTGAGCCCGCACAGCCGAGGGAAGAAGTGGCCCTCAGCCTCCTCTCTCCACCTCGGCTGTTTTCTCAGGGCCTCTGTCTCCCTTGTCCCCCATCCCCTCGCTTCACCTCCACTTCTGTCCTTCTCTCTCCACCTCCTCCACTCCTCACAGTCTGATCCCTAATGCCTCAGTTTCTTCAGATTCAAATTGGGGTACTCCCAATACCTCCTCCCAGGGCAGATGCCAGCCTGAATCAGCACGCAGCACAGTGAATGCCAGCTCTTATGGGAGCTCGTGCTGTCCGGTCCCCTTCTCTCTCCCTCCCTCTGCCTCCTCCCCTGGGCTTTCTCCTCCCTGTTCCCAGTCTGTCAGCCCCTCCTCTGCCTCCCCTGCCCCCCCCCCCCCCGCAGTCTTCTCTGTGCCTCTGTCTCTGAATGTCTCTCCCATCACTGAGTCTCTGTTTCTGACTCCTGCCTATGTGCCCCACAGCCCTCTGCTTCTGGAATTCTCTCCACAGCTGCCACCTCCCTTCCCCTCCCGCTGTCCCTCTCTTTCTCCAGCATTTTCCCCACAGCCCTCTCCCCTGTTTGAGCCTCTCTCCCTATCCCGACCTGTTCTTCTTTTCTGCCTCTGTCTTCCCCTCGTCCTTCCCCTCCTCCATCCCCTGCTCTCACCACACTGTCTGTGTATTAGTTTCCTGTTGATGCTGTAACAAATGGCCACAAACTGGATGGCTTCAAGCAACAGAAATGTATTCTCTCAGAGTTCTAGAGGCCAGAAGTTCCATATCAAGGGGTTGGCAAAGTTGCTCTCTTCTGGAGGGTTCTGAGAGAGAATCCATTCCACAGCTGCCTCCTGGTGGCCCCTGGCATCTTCGGCATTCCTTGGCTTGCGGCTTCCCTCCGACCTCTGCCTCTGTCTTCACATGGCTTTTTTCTCTGGGTCTCTGTCTCAAACCTCTTGTTTCTCTTAGGAGGACACCAGTCTGAATTACAGTCCATCCTAAATCCAGAATGATCTCAACATAGTCATCTACAAATACCCTATTTCTAAATAAGGTCACACTCACAGGAACTAGGGATTAGGACTTGGATATATCTTTGAGGTCAAGGGGGACACAGTTCAGCCCAGTACACCTGCTTCTCTTTTCCTCGTTTCTGTCTTTCCCTTCTCCTTGAGTCTCCTCCTGTCTTTTCCACTTTCTGTTTCCACATTTTCCCCTCACTCCGCGTCCCAGTTTTTCTCTCCCCACCCCCCACGCCCACCGGTCATGTACCAACACTGATTGGCTGAGAACCCTGGAAGTCCGCCTAGAGACCCTTGATGTCACTGGCTGAGCCAAAGAAGGCTGGTGATTGGAGGGAAGCTTTCCGGAGTGGGGGGGGGGGGGGGGGGCGTTGGTTAACCTGGAGGGTCCTGGAGTTCTCTTTCTAACCTCCAGGCCTTTTCTCTCTGACCAGGGCTATTACGTACAGGCAAAACCGAAAACTCCTGCTGCAATAAGGTAGTGGTTTTGGGGCTTGAAAGGGGAAAAGAAAAAAGGTTGAATAAAGTTTAAACATTCCTCAATGTCTCCATCGGTTTCTGGAGGACCCTTCTCTTCAACTGGTGTACAGCTCTGGGCACCTGACTGGGCGCTCCTGAAGGATTGGGAACAGACCAGTTCATTATAGATACCAATCACCCTAATTCCGAGTAGAAATAATCTGGACCTTCAAGAGGGATGCACAACCTACAGTAAGGGTTTGAAGGAACATCCGTTCTGGGGAGAAATGCATCCCAAAGGAGATGACACTGTGGTAGGACCCTCAAGGACTGTCAAGGGGAGAAACAGCAGTAGTCAATGTGGAAAAACTACGGGTTTTCTTCCCTCTCTGAACTCTTCAGTTCTCACCCTTTGTGTTCCTGAACAGACTCAGTTACATCTTCACGTGAATCTTTGCTGTCTGAACTGTTACTGCTCACTAACCCAATGTAGGAAGCAAACCGATTTCGGGTAACAAGGTATCCTCTGTTTCCAAAACTGCTGGCGGAACTGTTGCTGTCTTATTCAGAATTTGGATAATGGGGATGTTTGGTCGGAGGGGTAGCAGTTGATAAGAAAGGCAGAATTTAACTGAAGATTCAGTGCCTAGTACAATGCTTGGCCCAGAGCAGACACACTCGGTAAATATTTGTTGAATAAAAGAGAGTGGTATATTGGGGGTGGAGGGGGAAGGAGGGGCCTCCAAGGGCAGTATTGATCCATACGCTGAAGGGCTTTAAGTGGCAGAGAAAGGAGTTTGGTGGGTTTTTTCCCAGGACCTGGGATTGAAACCTGAAATATCTTATGGGTCCAGGTGGATTAAGTGAACACTGGGGGTCCCTTTCATAGAGGATGGAAAATACTAAGCTCTATCCTATTGCGGTCGTGGTGAAATAACAGCTCCAGTTTTCAGATTTTCAGATTTTTCAAGAAAACCCAGAAATTCAGATTTTTTAAAGTGTGAAATCTCTCCGAACCCAAGACACATTTTGCTACCATTGTGGACGACCAGTAAACATTTCGGGCTGGGTGTTGCTTATATTTTACGTTATAGATCAGCAAAGGACGTTTTAAATGTTGGCGTTTTACGTGTTGGGGGAAATTCCGCTGGACTCGCTAATTTCGTTTCCCAGAATCCCCTACCTCCCGCAAATGCGTCTGTTGCCATAGATACTATCAACAGTGAAGTTACAGGTAGGAGGGTGGGCACGTAAAGCTCGACTTCTGATTGGTCGAAACCTTACTTCCTCGTTGCCAAGATACGAGTTTTAGCACCTGTGCATTACGTCGCGCTTCGAATGCGGTTTTGAAGAAGTGGAGAGCAGAGACCCCGACCTCTGAAACAGACCTGACTCCAAACGCGGGGATTCTGAAAAGGGTAGTTTCCCGTCCCCTTCTCCCACAAGCAGGCGCAGCTTCCCTGGAAGCGACGTAGGTTGATCGCCTGGGGGACATCGCCCTCTGGCGCCCATGACGTTACCATCACCTGTGGCTGGCTGAGGGCGGGGCTGGTGCAGACGCGCCAAAAATGCGCAGCTTCACGCTCATCTCTCAGTATGGTGGCCAGACTGATGGCCTCTCCAGGAAAGGCTCTAGCTTGGAGACCGCAATCTGGTGCCCCCAAAAGTAGCATTGTTAAGTTGTGTATAAATCATAGCGTGATGAGAACTCCCGGAAAGCGCAAGTCTAGGACTGGAGAGACAGTTACCAAACGATTACAATACAGTAATTACTATAATAACATCGCTAGAATACTGGGACTCTCCGATGAGAACCCAGGGGAAGGAGTTGCTAACTCCTGCTGAACTGGGTGGGAATAGGGGAAAGTTTCCTACAGGAATGGCCATAAGAGCTTGTTCTTGCAAGAAAAGCAGTAGTTTCCCAAAAGAAGTAGAGGAGAAAGGAAATTCTGGGCAGAGGGAATAACATATACGAAAGTCAAGAGTTGGGAACTGTTAATAGCTTTTAATTACATTGAGAGCAAACACATAGATGCTGTGGACTGGAAACTAAGGCCTGGAAACTTTCCTGAGAGGGATACCGAGCCAGGGGATGAGCAGGTCTGCTCTAGGTGCAGAAGGACCCTCTGGGGCTGTACGGGGGACAGACTGGAAAGGAGACACTGGAGACAGGATGTTTGGGATGAAACGAGTGAGGCTGCAGAGTGAGACGATAAGGCCTGAGCCGGGGCCAAGCTCATCATGAGCACGGAGAGGACATCAGCAGGGGGGCCTAGCAATGAGAAGAGGGGCTGCCCTGGACCTACGAGCACTGGCTGGGTCTTCTTTCCATGGGGCTGCAAAGGGCTCCCCAGGGCTGCCTGATACCTTCACAGGGTGCTTGTGTGAGTTAAAGAAGCTAGTACAGACCACTACCGGTGTCAGTAAGTGATAGCTGTTATTTCATTTTGCCAATGGCTCATCCAGGTTTTGCTCATGTTCATACATCTTTATAAACATGAAATACACATAACTTTGCAATCTTTGGTCTTTTAATGTTCATTTGAAAGCGCTTCCCCATGACATCATATGGTTGTCATAATTGACAGGTCTGGGCATGGCAAACTTGTCACTTCCGCTCACGTTTTATTGGAGAGAACTTAAGTCAAAGGGCCAATTGCAAGGGAGGCTGGGAAATGTAGTCCAGCCGTGCACGGGCCGTAGAGGAAAGGATTTAGAGAAGAGTTAGATAGCCACACATTATTTAATGAGGGAATATAGGAAGAAAGGCTACTTGAAGAAAGTGGAGGAGCACTGCTGGAGATCATGGAGAGATTAAAATCTACCAGGCAAATACGGCACTAAAACCCAAATAGCCCTTTTTAAAAAATTAGATTCCTCATAATTCTTCTTTGGAAAGAAAAAAACCATTTGTTCTTATTAATTTTGTACCCAGCAATTTTACAGAATTATCTTCTTATTTATCTTCGTGTTTCAGCTGATTCTCCGATTTCCAAGATATCAACCATATATTCAAAAAAGGATGAAAATCCAGACTTTTCTGTTCCAATGATATATTTTCTTTCTCTTGTCTAACTATATTGCTAGTTCTTCCAAAAGTGGCAATGGTGCACATTTTGCTTTGTGTCTGACTTTAATGAAGATTATTTGGGGGTTTGCCATTTTGGACTTTTTATTATATGTAAATAATTAAAAACAAGGAGAGGTCAGTAATTCCTTAAGATTCTTGTCATTACTGTTCAATATGGGTCTATTCTTGATTAAGTTTGTATAGAAATGGATGATTACTGAATGTCCTCAAAAGCTTTTCATATCCATGGGTATGATTGTACTATTTTGATATATCAATAGGCAAATTACATAATAGTCCAATACTGAACGTTCCCTGAATTCCTGGACATACATCTCCCAGTTCCCATATAGGAGCCTATTTCCTTTACCACATCGCCCTTTAAGAGGTGATAGGAAAAAAGGAAGCCGGATGCCCAGGGAAACTGAGTCATTAAGTGACAGAGGCTTGATTCCCATTAGTATGGATGGGGCCAACTTGTATGTATAGTCCGGAAGCCTTCAGTTACGGCAGGAGAAATGTGGGTTAGATGGGTTCAATGAACTATGACGTCTCCTCCTATGGAGGGCAGTGAAAAGACTGGCTAAAACGGGAATATTTGCGGTTCCAGTACAGCTAGACATTTTCCAAACACCACGTTTCTTGCAGCTATATATTTAGAGCATTCTTTCTCCCTCCCCACAGCCTATGCCCAGACTCCATTTCCCAGCATTCCTCCGCCTTCAGATGCCTTAGGCCGGGCGGAGCATGAATCCGCAATGGTTTCTGGGAAATTTAGTCCAGCTGAGAAGGCGCGTTTGAAGTACCAGGATTTACAGACCCGAGCCAGCGACCGCGCAGGCGCATTCTGCGGTCCGCGGGATTGAGGAAAGGCCTAACCGCACTGAGCCACCTGCGGGGACGCACAGGTGAGTCCTAACCTTGCGGACCCTAGCGGGAGCTGGGGGTGTGAGCCTAGCCCGGCCCGGCAGGCAGGGGGGCGCTCAGGGAGCGGGCCCGCGTCGTGCCTGGGTGGACACTGTGGGTGGTGGGACCCCGCCCCCTCCTGTCATTCGCGAGGCGGCCCGGGACCCACTCGCCCGCCATCCGTGCTACTAGCAAGAGCTCCCCACGCAGGATTTGGGCGCCTGCTGTTTGCCAGGAGTTCGGCCGAGCTCTTGACTGCTGCGATCTCCTTGGAGGGAGAACGTACCTTTCCTCACTCATGCAGCTTCTCCCAGGTCACAATGCTAGCAAGCAGTCGATCTGGTATCACACCCAGGGGTTACTGACCAAACGGCCAGCGCACTCTGCACCGCCACGCCCTCGGTCTCTGGCTTATGTATCGCTAATACCCATTCCTCACTCTCTGATCTCACCCCTCCATCACCCCATTCCGTCTCTCTAGGTCTCTGCCCGCTCTCTCTGGGTCTGTGCGCTCCCTTTTCCCCCACGGATCTCTGTTTTTTCTAAAAACAAGGTCATTTTCTTCCAAAACCACAGCACCATGATCACATCAGGAAATTAACATCGATATAATACTATTACTAATCTACAGAGCTTCAGATTTTGCTAATTGCCCCCCCAACAATGTCCTTAGTAGCAAAAGAGAAGCCCACATCACGCGCTGCATTCGTTGTCAGGTCTCTTCAGTCTCCGTTAACCTGGGGCGGGCCTTCAGTCTTTCTTTGGCCTTCGTGATCTTGGCGATTCTGAAGATTAGGCCACGGACTTTCAGGACGTCCCTCAGTTTGTGTTCGTCGCAGCTTCCTCATGCTTACATGCAGCTTATTCGGGGAGGAATGCCTCAGAAGTGACGCTGTAGCCTTACCAGATCAGAAGCCCTCGCTCTTGGTTTGCTCATCACTGGTCACATCGACCTTGACCACTTGGCTAGCGTGGTGTCCACCAGGCCTCTCCACTCTAAAGTCACCCTCTTCTGTTTGTAATTGACAAGGGTCTTGTGCTGGGTGGGGAATAGTTAAAACTCTTTAAGACTCTATTCCTCATTTTCTTGTCAAAATTTCACCCACTGGTTTCCACCTTCAGTTTCAGCGCATGTTCCTCCGTAGCTGAGTGTACGTGCAGCTGTTAGCCGGGAACACACATGAGGCTCTGAGTGGTTTTATTTCTGGGCTCTGTTCATTTCCCATGGTGGCTATCCGACATTACGATGAACTTGGTGGCTTCAAACAACATAAATATATTCTCTTACAGTTCTGGAGGTTAGACGTCTAAATGGGTTTCACTGGGCTGAAGTCAAGGTGTCGGCAGAGCCGCTCTCTCCCCTTGGAGGTGCTATGGGAGAATCGTCGTTGGGCCTTTTCCGGCTTCTGGTGGCGCCTGCATTCCTGAGGTGGGGCCCCTTCCTCCAGCTTCGAAGCCAGAGCCTAGTGTCCCCTTTCTCTGACTCTGCACCTCTTCTGTCACATGGCCTTTGCCTCTGTCAGATGGCTCTCCACCTCCCTCTTATACGGGCACTTGTGACTGCATTTAGGGCTCACCCAGATGATCTAGAATCATCTTCCCATCTAAAGAGGCTTAATTTAATCACATCATAGGTTCATGCCAGGGATATCTTTTGAAACCTTATTCAGCCCACCACGTGGCCTATGTCTTGGTCCGTCTCCCCCACCTGGTAGGGAGCCCCTTGAACATGGAGCTGCACCTCACTCATCTCTCTGTCCCCAGAACCCCGAGTGGAGCCTGTCACTCCCATGGGGCTCAGAGCATATTTGATGAATGAATGGGAGTGACCACAGCCTGAACACCAACTCTTCCTTGGCAGGAATTCTTAAACTGTATTTCAGCAGGTGTCAACCTTTCTTCAGACAACCTCTTAAGCTTAGGAGTGGATCCTTGAGCAGGATTTATATGACAGAAAGAGCTCTGCAAAATCATCCCAAGGGAATATTACTCAACCATAAAAAGGAATGAAGTCCTAATCTGTGCTGTAACATGGATGAGCTGTGAACACATTGTGCCGAGTGAAAGAAGCCAGACACAAAAGCCCATATTGTAGGGTGTATATGAAATGTTCAGAACAGGCAAATCCATTGGGACAGAAAGATTAGTGTTTATCAGGGGTTGGCATGGGGGTGGGGAGAGAGATTTGGGGGTGACTAATAAATGGTATACTATTCCTTTTTAGGGTGGTGATGAAAATGTTCTGGAACTAGACAGAATTGGTGGTTGCATGACCCTGTGAATGTACTAAATGCCACTGAATTTTATACATCAAAATGGTATATTTTATATGATGTGTATTTTACTGCAATAAAAAAAAATTGCAAGAAAGAAAAGGAGGAGTCGGCTCTGTGGCCAGACCTCTGGGTTTAAATCCTGCTCTGACACTTGATATCCCTCTGGCCTTGACCTCTTGTGCCTCAGTTTCCTCATCTGGAGAGCTGTTGTGTGGGTGCAGTGAGCTGAACCCCATGATTGCTAGTGATGGTTGATACAGAATGGGGGACTCAGGCAGCCTGTCCTGGGCCTCTGCTCTAGCTGTTGGGAGACTGGAGCCTGCTCTGTCATGAGGCATTTTGGAGAAAGTGTCTGTCTGGGTCAGAACTGACCCCCACTCCGCTCTAGTCCCGCCTCCAGCTCCTGCAGACTCAGATCTGGTCCTTTCTCCTGGAGGTGCATGACCAGGATCCAGCAATGGCCACCAGGATCCTGATGGCCAAGGACCAGGTGAGTCTAGACTCCCTCTTCCCCAAGGTGACTTTGTAGACCCGAGGGGGCCATCACCATCTCTGCCTGTGGCCAGAGAGGATCGTCTGCTCTTCCCAGTTCTGGGAGAGAGGCCATGGTGGGAGGGGATCTAGGATTGGGAGGTGCAGAAAGTGGAGGGAAGTGGGTCAGGGTGCGCAGAGCTCAGACGTTATGACAGTGTAAAAATCAGTTATCCAATTCTTGGAAGCATTTTGTGTACCAGATGAAGTGGGAAATGAATGGTTTTGCTTCACCCCTGAGCCTTATCCTTGGATTCAGGAATGAGGGTTGGGAGGTGAGTCAGAGTCTGGGATGGCATGGGACTTAGGAATAGCTCTTGCACAAAGTGGCTTGATAGTTTAAGAAAGGTGTCACGTACAGGTGTGCAGGTTACACACTGCACAAGGGTGTCTTATCTCAGTGGCAAAATTCACATCTTGTACTTCATACAGTTGTGTATTATGGCAATTTTCACTCGGGTGGCAGTAAATGGTCACATACTAAAATAATTGGTATATTGTAAAGATTTTCCAACAGATGGCAGTAAAGAGTCATGTGAAGGGGGAGGGTTGGGGTGGGGGTTGGGGGAGGTGGGGGGGGGGCTCCATCCACGTCCTGCCAAGGTGTCTGTGGGCTAGTGGCTACCCTAGATTTACTACATTCTCGTGGGCTGGTTTGATTCAGTCTTTCCAATATGCTGAGTCAGAATGTTCCAGTCCAGAGCGTTCCAGCTGGGTCACCCACCAGCAGTGATAGGCTCTTGAGTCACGACCTCTTGGCCCCAGAGTCTAGAAGGATGTGCCCCTTCCACTGTGTACAACTGACCCTCGCAGGAATCAGTGACCTTCAAGGACGTGGCCGTGGACTTCACCCTGGAGGAGTGGGGCCGGCTGGGGCCTGGCCAGAGGGAGCTGTATCGGGATGTGATGCTGGAGAACTACCAAAACCTTCTCTCACTGGGTGAGGCTCCACCCCTACCTTCTTAGGAAGAGGCATGATGCCCGCTTCAGCCCCGTCTCCTTTGTGCCCCCCCTACTGCTTCACTGGGCTCGTGGTTGCTTCTCTGCTTCTCCCACTGATCCCTCCTGGGTGGCCTCTGTCTCTCTGCCAGTGTCTCCTAGAGTCCCAGCATCCCCCAGGGCCTGAGTCCTCTGCCTGGCCTACGGAATCTTCAGCCTGTGCTTCCCTTCCGTGTATGCTGACCTCAGGCTCCATGCTGGGATGCCCGTTTCAAAACTTCAGGCTCCAAGGGATCCCAGATGTCCTCCAGGCAGCAGACTTGGTCTTGGATTCTTCTCCCCAAAGCACATAAATGCGCTTTCCCAAATGTGTCACCTGCCTCTCGGCTCCCCCAAGGCCCCTGGCATTCTCCACCTGACCCTGGCTGTGTGTGCACTGAGCTGCTCCTCCTGAAAGCAGATGTTCAATAGGTGTTTTGTCCAAATAGTTTAGGCAAGGGAATCCCATTTTTCAGTTATGGAATGCTAGAGCCGTCCTAAAATCCTGGCTCCCAAAGGCCAGCCATGCAGGAGGCTTTCCCGAGGCAGCCAGCCTGCCCTGTTAACCCTTTTCTGCACAACTTGCATGTACAGCATGAGGTCCCTTCAGCCTGTCCCCTGAGCTCCAGCTCTGTACCAACAGTGGCCTCCAGAATACCTCCCTGGGAGGTCCCAGCCCTGTGCTCCCTGTCCGCATGAGCTCACCATGTCCCCCTGGCCCTCTCCTCCTGTGCACCCCCACCCCCATCTCAGGGACAGTCGTCTGCCCATCCAGTCACCAGGCCAGTCCTGGGCTCTACCTTTACCAGCTCCTCATCCCCTTACATGACCCGGCTTCTTTCACACCCCTCCTCCTGCCCCCCTTCCTTACCCTTCTCCAGGTGGCTGGTTTGTCTCAAGGTGGGAGCTATATCAGCTCTGAGTGTTTATCTGCTCATGGGAATGACCAGCAGGGAGGCGTAGTCGTTTCTTAGGGCTGCTGCAACAAATGACCACCAACTCGGTGGCTCAAGATAGCAGACGTTTATTCTTTCAAACTTCTGGAGGCCAGAGTGCAGATCAAGGCACAGGCAGGGCCCTGCTCCTGAAGCCTCTAGGGGACAGCCTGGCTGTGCCTCTTCCAGCTTCTGGAGGCTCCGGACAATCCTCGGCGTTCCTTGTCTTGGCCTGCCTCATCCCAGCCCCTACCTGTCTTTCTCCCCCAGTATGTGTCAGTGGGTCTCTCCTCCTCTTGCAGGGACACCAGACATTGGATTTATGGCCCACCCTAATCCAGGAGGATCTCATCTTAATTGATCACAGCTGCAAAGCCCCTATTTCCAAATCAGGTCACATTCTGAGGGTCCTATAGACATAATTTGGGGGAATGCTATCCAACCCACTATAGGGAGAGAGCAATTCAGAATCTCAAAGACAGCAGGCATAAAAAGGCAGAGAGGGACAAATGAAATTAATTTTAGTAATATACTTTGTTTCAGCCAATCCAAAATGTGCTGATTTCGGCACATGTCAAATAGTAATCAACATACAAATTATTAATGAGGTATTTTTCATTTTACATTTTTCTCCACATTAAGTCTTTGAAGTATGGCATGTACGTCACACTTAACTTGCATAGCACAGAGCCTTAAACGGTGATGACATGCCACAGTCTCTCTTGAATGTAGTAGACACTCAACAAATGAGACTTGCGTTGACCATTAGAGCTTCTAATCATCAGGCGCCTAATGCATGCATTTCCTCTGCAGGCCTGGGACCCAGTCCTGAGGCCTCCCTATGACCATGGAACCCCACAACCAACTCTTGTGTTTTTCCAGGGGCAGGGCGTCTGGGGCTCAAGCCCGACGTGATCTCCCGCCTGGAGAGAGGCGAAGAGCCCAGGATGGAGGAGAGAGAAGCCCAACAAATTACCTGTCCTGGTGGGTGATTTTCCCTCCCATCCCTTTTACTCCCCACAGCCCATGAGTCCCTAGGGCTGATGGCGCCTGGTCCCTCAGCCTCCCTCACTTGGACTCTCACCCCAGGGTCCTCCCTGGTATCCCAGCCTCCAGTCTTATGTGCTCTATTTGGTTTGTGTCCCATAACCCAGAGGGTCCCTCTCCTGCTCTCAGTCCTCTGTGGCGCCCAAGTGCCCATGAGGCAAAGCCCTACCTCCTAAGCCTGGCTCTCATGGCCCTGCGTGGTCCAGCCTGTACTGTGGCCTCCTCTCTCATCACATCCCCACACCCCGACCTCACCGAAGTACCTGTCCCGACCTGAACTTGAATGTGGATTCCACCTTTGAGCTTTGCACATGCTGTTCCCTCTGCCTGGAGCACCCCTCCCTGCTTTGTCAGCCTGGCAAACACCTGCATGTTCCTCAAGCCGAAGGTAACAGGTCACCCCTCCAAGACTCCTTCCCTGACTTCCAGGATGAGTGATCTACCCCTTCTTGGCGCTTTCACAGCTCCTTGCTTGTGCTGCTATTACTGCATTTGCTCATGTTGTGGTTAGGAATGTGGGCTCTGCAGCCAGGCTCTCTGAGTTCAGATCCCAGCTCTGCCACTGAGACTGTGACTGTGGGTAAGTGACTTAACCTCTTGGTGCCTCCATTTCCTTACCTGTAAAATGGGGACACTAATAGTACCCACCTCACTGAATTTACTTTGAAGAATAAATTAGTTAATAGAACTTGTTTAGAATAATGCCTGGCTCATAGTAAGCATTGAATAAATGTTACCTGCAATAACAATCATTATTATTTTAGAAATATTATTGTGATTATAATCACCTGATACATTAGTAAGGACTCTTGCATGTAAGGAATCAAAATTTAAGTTTTAGCATTAAAGAAGCAAAATTAGATTTTTTTTTTTGACCCATGTGAGTGGAAAGTGCTGCAATGCAAGAATTTAGGCATAGGTTGATCTAAGGCTGTAAATGGTGTTGTCAGGGCTCACTCACTCTCTCCCCTCCCTCCCCCCACATGTTGATACTGTATTTCTAGCTCAGTCTATCTTCAGGCCTTTCCAAGTAGCGGTCACTTTGGCTGTCCATAGTCTCAAACTTATATTCCACCTAGCAACACTATATGTCAATCTCAAGGAAGACTCTGATTGGCCCTTGAGATTCCCACTCATCCAACAGCAAATGAAATGGTGTATTTTTTCCCTATGTGTATGTATAAAAGTAACAGTATTATTCACAGCAGTAATAGTAGTGTAACGTCATTCAGGTAACCAGACGCCATTCCAGTGTGTGTAAATATATGGGAGGGATTCTTCCCACACACACTTACACCAAGCAATTCTCAAACACCAGCAGGGTATCCAAGAATTCAACCCAATTCTGATGCTATCTGCCCGGAGACAGCACCAGATTCCCAGGTTAAGGGCTCCGTCCTACAAGACTGCCCTCCACACCCCACTCCAGATGCCAGTTGCAAGCCCCAGGCAGTTCCCTGTGCTCCTGACCTACCAGCTACACACTGGAGGTTCCCATGACCTCCCCTTTATTTATTTATTTTTTTTTCTTTTTATAATTTATTTTGGTATCATTAATCTACAATTACATGTGCAATATTATAGTTATTAAACTACCCCCTTCATCAGGTCCCCCCCACCATCCGCATTACAGTCACTGTCCATCAGCGTAGTGAGATGCTATATAATCACTACTTGTCTTCTCTGAGTTGTACAGCCCTCCCCGTGCCCCCCCAACATTACGTCTGCTAATCGTACTGCCCCTTTTTCCCCCTTGTCCCTCCCTTCCCACCCATCCTCCTCAGTTCCTTTCCCTTTGGTAACTATTAGTCCGTTCTTGGGTTCTGTGAGTCTGCTGCTGCTTTGTTCCTTCAGATTTTTTTTCTTTGTTCTTATACTCCACATATGAGTGAGATCATTTAATATTTGTCTTTTTCCGCTTGGCTTATGTCACTAAGCATAATACCCTCTAGCTCCATCCATGTTGTTGCAAATGGTAGGGGTTTTTTTCTTCTTACAGCTGAATAAGATTCCATTGTGTATATGTACCACATCTTCTTTATCCATTCATGTACTGATGGATACTTAGGTTGCTTCCATTTCTTGGCTATTGTAAATAGTGCTGCAATAAACTAGGGGTGCATCGGTCTTTTCAAACTGGGCTGCTGCATTCTTAGGGTAAATTCCTAGGAGTGGGATTCCTGGGTCAAATGGTATTTCTATTTTGAGTTTTTTGAGGAACCTCCATACTGCTTTCCACAATGGTTGAACTAATTTGCATTACCACCAGCAGTGTAGGAGGGTTCCCTTTTCTCCACATCCTCACCAACATTTGTTGTTGTTTGTGTTTTGGATGTTGGCCATCCTCACTGGTGTGAGGTGATATCTCATTGTGGTTTTAATCTGCATTTCTCTGATGATTAGCGATGTGCAGCATCTTTTCATATGCCTGTTGGCCATCTGAATTTCTTCTTTAGAGAAGTGTCTATTCATGTCCTCTGCCCATTTCTTAATTGGATTATTTGCTTTTTGTTTGTTGAGGTGCGTGAGTTCTTTATATATTTTGGATGTCAACCCCTTATCGGATACGTCATTTATGAATATATTCTCCCATACTGTAGGATGTCTTTTTGTTCTACTGATGGTGTCCTTTGCTGTACAGAAGCTTTTCAACTTGATATAGTCCCACTTGTTCATTTTTGCTTTTGTTTCCCTTGCCTGGGGGGATATGTTCATGAAGAAGTCACTCATGTTTATGTTCAAGAGATTTTTGCCTATGTTTTTTTCTAAGAGTTTTATGGTTTCATGACTTACATTCAGGTGTTTGATCCATTTTGAGTTTACTTTTGTGTATGGGGTTAGACAGTAATCCAGTTTCATTCTCTTACATGTAGCTGTCCAGTTTTTCCAACACCAGCTGCTGAAGAGGCTGTCATCTCCCCATTGTATATCTAAGGCTCCTTTATCATATATTAATTGACTGTATATGTTTGGGTTAATATCTGGATTTTCTATTCTGTTCCACTGGCCTGTGGGTCTGTTTTTGTGCCAATACCAAATTGTCTTGATTACTGTGGCTTTGTAGTAGAGCTTGAAGTCAGGGAGCGTGATTCCCCCTGTTTGATTCCTCCTTCTCAGGATTGCTTTGGCTATTCGGGGTCTTTTCTGGTTCCATATGAATTTTAGAATTATTTGTTCCAGTTCATTGAAGAAAGCTGTTGGTATTTTGATAGGGATTGCGTTGAATCTATAGATTGCTTTAGGTAGTATAGCCATTTTGACAATATTTATTCTTCCTAGCCAAGAGCATGGGATGCATTTCCATTTGTTAGTGTCTTCCTTAATTTCTCCTAGGAGTGTCTTGTAGTTTTCAGAGTATAGGTCTTTCACTTCCTTGGTTAGGTTTATTCCTAGTATTTTATTCTTTTTGATGCAATTGTGAATGGAATTGTTTTTCTGATTTCTCTTTCTGTTAGTTCACTGTTAGTGTATAGGAAAGCAACAGATTTCTGTGTGTTAATTTTGTATCCTGCAACTTTGCTGAATTCAGATATTAGTTCTAGTAGTTTTGGAGTGGAGTCTTTAGGGTTGTTTATGCACAGTATTATGCCATCTGCAAATAGTGACAATTTGACTTCTTCTTTACCAATATGGATGCCTTGTATTTCTTTGTTTTGTCTGAATGCCATGGCTAGGACCTCCAGTACTATGTTGAATAACAGTGGAGAGAGTGGGCATCCCTGTCTTGTTCCCGATCTTAGATGAAAAGCTTTCAGCTTCTCACTGTTAAGTATGATGTTGGCTGTGGGTTTGTCATATATGGCCTTTATGATGTTGAGTTACTTGCCCTCTATACCCATTTTGTTGAGAGTTTTTATCATGAATGGATGCTGAATTTTGTCAAATGCTTTTTCAGCATCTATGGAGATGATCTTGTGGTTTTTGTTCTTCTTTTTGTTGATATGGTGGATGATGTTGATGGATTTTCGAATGTTGTACCATCCTTGCATCCCTGGGATGAATCCCACTTGATCATGGTGTATGATCCTCTTGATGTATTTTTGAATTCGGTTTGCTAATATTTTGTTGAGTATTTTTTGCATCTACGTTCATCAGGGATATAGGTCTGTAATTTTCTTTTTTGGTGAGGTCTTTGCCCGGTTTTGGTATTAGAGTGATGCTGGCTTCATAGAAAGAGTTTGGAAGTATTCCCTCCTCTTCTATTTTTTGGAAAACTTTAAGGAGAATGGGTGTTATTTCTCCTCTATATGTCTGGTCGAATTCAGAGGTGAATCCTTCTGGTCCGGGGGTTTTGTTCTTGGGTATTTTTTTGATTACCAATTCAATTTTGTTGCTGGTGATTGGTCTGTTTAGTTTTTCTGTTTCTTGCTTGGTCAGTCTTGGAAGGTTGTATTTTTCTAAGAAGTTGTCCATTTCTTCTAGGTTTTCCAGCTTGTTAGCATATAGATTCTCATAATATTCTCTTACAATTATTTGTATTTCTGTGGGGTCCGTTGTTATTTTTCCTTTCTCATTTCTGATTCTGTTTATGTGTGTAGATTCTCTTTTTCTCTTAATGAGTCTGGCTAGGGGTTTATCTATTTTGTTATTTTTTCAAAGAACAAGCTCTTGGTTTCATTGATTTTTTCTATTGTTTTATTCTTCTCAATTTTATTTATTTCTTCTCTAATCTTTATTATGTCCCTCCTTCTGGTGACTTTGGGCCTCATTTGATCTTCTTTTTCCAATTTCAGCAATTGTGTCTTTAGACTATTCATTTGGGAATGTTCTTACTTCTTTAAATAGGCCTGGATTGCAATATACTTTCCTCTTAGAACTGCCTTTGCTGTGTCCCACAGAAGTTGTGGCTTTGTGTTGTTGTTGTCATTAGTCTCCATATATTCTTTGATTTCTGTTTTGATTTGTTCGTTAACCCATTGATTAATTAGGAGAATGTTGTTAAGTCTCCATGTATTTGTGAGCCTTTTTGTTTTCTTTCTAAAATTTATTTCTAGTTTTATACCTTTGTGATCTGAGAAGTTGGTTGGTTGAATTTCAGTATTTTTTACTTTACTGAGGTTCTTTTTGTGGCCTAGTATGTGGTCTATTCTGTAAAATGTTCCATGTGCACTTGAGAAGAATGTGTATACTGCTGCTTTTGGGTGTAGAGTTCTGTAGATGTCTGTTAGGTTCATCTGTTCTAGTGTGTTGTTCAGTGCCTCTGTGTCTTTACTTATTTTCTGTCTGGTTGATATGTCCTTTGGAGTGAGTGGTGTGTTGAAGTCTCCTAAAATGTATGCATTGCTTTCTATTTCCTCCTTTAATTCTGTTAGTATTTGTTTCACATATGCCGGCGCTCCTGTGTTTGGTGCATATATATTTTAAATGGTTATATCCTCTTGTTGGACTGACCCCTTTATCATTATGTAATGTCCTTCTTTATCTCTTGCTACTTTCTTCGTTTTGAAGTCTATTTTGTCTGATACAAGTACTGGAACACCTGCTTTTTTCTCCTTGTTGTTTGCATGAAATATCTTTTTCCATCCCTTCACCTTTAGTCTGTGTATATCTTTGGGTTTGAGGTGAGTCTCTTGTAAGCAGCATATAGATGGGTCTTGCTTTTTTATCCACTCTGTTACTCTTTGTCTTTTGATTGGTGCATTCAGTCCATTTACATTTAGGGTGATTATCGATAGATATGTACTTATTGCCATTGCTGGCTTTAGATTTGTGGTTACCAAAGGTTCAAGGGTAGCTTCTCTACTATCTAACAGTCTAACTTAACTTTCTTGTTAAGTTATTGTAAACACAGTCTGATGATTCCTTATTTATCTCCCTTCTTATTCTTCCTCCTCCATTCTTTATATACTAGGTGTTTTATTCTTTGCCTTTAGTTAGTATTTGGATGGTCTTTGCTATGATTTTATTTTCTCTGTGACCTCTTTTTAGCCTCAGGAGTGCTTCCATCTAGAGCAGTCCCTTTAAGATATCCTGAAGACGTGGTTTATAGGAGGCAAATTCCCTCAGCTTTCACTTGTCTGGAAATTGTTTAATCCCTCCCTCAAATTTAAATGATAATCGTGCTGGATACAATATTCTTGGTTCGAGGCCATTCTGTTTCATTACATTAACTATATCATGCCATTCTCTTCTGGCCTGTAAGGTTTCTGTTGAGAAGTCTGATGATAATTTGATGAATTTTCCTTTGTAGGTGATATTTTTTCTCTCTCTAGCTGCCTTTAATTCTCTGTCATTATCTTTGATCTTTGCCATTTTAATTATTATGTGTCTTGGTGTTATCTTCCTTGGGTCCCTTGTGTTTGGAGATCTGTAGGCTTCCATGGTTTGAGAGACTATTTCCTTCCCCAGCTTGGGGAAGTTTTCAGGAATTATTTCTTCAAAGACACTTTCTGTCCCTTTTTCTCTCTCTTCTTCCTCTAGTATTCCTATAATGCGAATATTGTTCCATTTGGATTGGTTACACAGTTCTCTTAAAATTCTTTCATTCCTAGAGATCCTTTTATCTCTCTCTGCCTCAGCTTCTCTGTATTCGTCTTCTCTGATTTCTATTCCCTTAACAGTCTCTTGCATCTCGTCCAGTCTGCTGCTAAGCCCATCAATCGCTTGTCTCGTCTCTGCATTGTCTTTCCTCACTTCCCTCACCTCCTCCCTTAGCTCTTGCATATTTCTCTGTAGATCCATCAGTATGGTTGTGACTTTTATTCTGAATTCTTTTTTTTTTTTTACAATTTATTTTATTTTAGTATCATTAACCTACAATTACATGAGCAATATATTCTGAATTCTTTTCCAGGAAGATTGTGCATATCCATCCCATCAGGCTCCCTCTCTGGGGTAGTCTGGTCTGGGGTTGTCTGGGTAAGGTTTGTTTGCACCATATTTCTCTGTCTTTTCATGGCGATAGAAGTGGTCAGAAAAAGAAAAAAAGAAGAAAGGGAAAATAGAGAAAAGAAAGAAAGAAAAAAAAACACACGCCTGCCGGGTGTAGTTTCTGTGACGATCCTGTAGGTGGCGCTGCTGCCCCACTATTCCGTAGCCACGCTGCTCCGCCGGGCCCTTTGTGACTCTGGCCAGGGAGGGAACGAATGGGAGCCTGCTGATTTCTGTGGGAAGTCTCTGTACGACTGCTTTTCCCAGCCACAGTCCAACAGGACCAAAATTCCCCAGGACTCCCAGCCTGCTTGGCTGAGTGCGCTGGGACGATCCTGCTCCTCCATTGGGCCCCTGTCTCTTTAAGATCCCCTAAAAAAGTGCGCACTTTTCTTTTGTCCCGGGGAACCGGCTGGGTGGACCTGCCATCTTGGAATCTGCACCTCTGTCTCTCCAATCTCTGATACACCACGCGAAGTGTGTCAGTGCTCCCGGTGCAAATCACCAGGACTGGTTATTCAGCGGGCCTGTGCTTCCACTCCCTCCCTGCTCTGAATCCTCTCCTCCCCCAGGTGCTCTGGGGTGGGGGAGTGCTCAGGTCCCGCCAGGTTGCGGCTCCATATCTTACCCGCCTCACGGGGTGCTGAGTCCTCTCAGGTGTAGCTGTAGGCTGGTGTCGTCCTGTATCTTCTGGTCTCCCTTTTAGGAATAGTTGTATTTACTGTATTTTCATAAATATATTTGGTTTTGGGAGGAGATTTCTGCCGCCCTCCTCACGCCGCCATCTTCCCAGAAGACGATGACCTCCCCTTTAGGTTCAATTAATTTGCTATAGTGGCTCACAGAACTCAGGAAAACACTTACATTTACCAGTTTAATAAAGGATACATAAAGGATACAAGTTAACAGCAAGATGAAGAGGGACACAGGGTAGGGCCCCAAATAAAGGAGCTTCTATCCTTGTGGAGCTTGAACCTGGCTTGGTGGCATGTGGAGGCTTCCTGGTTCCCCAAGCATAGAAACTCTCTGACCAAGAAGCAGGATCCAACCGAGCAGAGCAGGCAAGCAGAAAAGAGAAGAGAAAGAGAGAGAGAGAGAGCTTTTCTCATGGGTTTTGTGAGGGCTTCATTGCATAGTCATGATTGACTAAATTATTGGCCGTTGACTGATTCAACCTCCAGCCCCTGCCCCTGGGTAAGAGTCCAAAAGTCTCTCATTAACATGACAAAACACCCTTTTCACCTTTAAGACTCTGCAGTGTTTTCAGGAACTGTGGATGGAGACCAAATATGTATTTCCTATAACTTATAACACAGCTCTGTTTGGATCTGAACCAATTATTATGGCATCATGGGGATGGGGTATTCTAATTGGCCAGCCTGGGTCTCATGCCCACTCATGAGGTAGAGGGTGGGAAGACTATGATTAACATTCCCACTGAGATGACATGGAGGGGGGACCAGTGGTCCTTCAAAGGTGGGGATGTTAATGAGTTAAGAAGGATATGTCCCAAATGTCTGAGTAGAAGCCTGCCCCTCCCTACCTCTGAGGGCAAGGGTCAGATGTTTTGATCAACACAGAGTCACCTACCCCCAGCTGTAGTTGGCACATAGCAACGATACAATTAATGGGTATCCCATTAACAAATCTAGGCTAGCATCAAAAAATCGATCCCCTTCAACAAATTCCAAGTGGTTTCTCTTTCTGCTTATCATCTCTTCTCTACACCTCCCTTTCTCCAAATGGCAAGACTGTGCTGTTAAAACTTCATATACATTTAATATGTATTGATATGTTTTGATCAAATGAAAGTTATGTGTACTAATCATAGAAACTTTGAAAATCTAAATAAAAATAAAGCAAGAAATACAAATCCCTCCTCAAAAAAATTCACTTTTAACATTTTAATATAGTTCCTTCGAGTATTTTCACCCAAGTATCTCTACTGTATTTTTAAATTGCAAAAGAAAATAATATCAATGTGGATGAACCTTGAAAACATTATGCTAAGTGAAATAAGCCAGATACAAAGGGACACATATTGTATGATTCCCCTTCTTCTGAGGTACCTAGAGTAGACAAATGCATAGAGACAAAATAGAATTGTGGTGAGGGGCTGAGGGAAGAGGGAATGGGGAGTTAGTGTGTAATACATACAGTTCCAATTCGGGAAGATGAGAAAGTTCTGGAGATGGATGGTGGTGATGGTTGAACAAAAATATGAACGCACTGAGTGTCACTGAACTGTACACTTAAAATTGCTTAAATGGTACATTTTATGTTATGTGTATTTTACCACAATAAAAATGTAAATAATAAGTTTAAAACTCTCTACCCTACCACACATATGCACATTAATATTCACACACACATAAATATGTAGAAATCTCTAGAAGTATTCACAATTAGAAACAGTGTAGGAACAAGGGAAGGAGGAATGTTTACTTTTCACTGTTACCACCTAGTAGAAAATTACTTTTCAATGTTTAAAAAGACTGAAATATTTCAAATGTGTAATTTAGAAAGTGAAATCACTTTATAATCTTACATATTTGATGGTTGATTAAGATGTAATTTATTTACCATACAACTCACCATGTACAATTCAGTATTTTTTAGCCTATTTCCTGAATTGTGCAGCCATTACAGTTTGTAATGCCAGTTCTGAATAATCGGCTTCCTTTGTCCTGGAACAGACAATATTCATATTTTTAGTTTCTTTCAGACTTGCAGACAAGCTCTACAACTACTCTGGAGACACTTCCCAAAAAGAGCATTTCTGAAGAGACAGCTTCCCCAATGGGAAAGATGGGGGAAATTTTAAGGGCAGTGCTTGGAAATGTCAAATTGGGGGAATCCTCAACTTGTGGCCATCGGTTGGAGGGCCAGGGAAAGCAAGAGAGGCATTTGAGGTGTTTGTTTGTCACTCCCAGGGAACTTATGTGTGGGGAGAGAGGCCTCGGCTACAATGAGCTTGGGAGAAGCCTCAGGCAGACATCAGCCTTCATCAAGAAGCAAAGGGTGCCGGGGGGAGAGAGTCCTCGGAAGTGGGCCGGGCCACGAAAGAGTCTGAGACGCCAAAGGACCTGTGCAGAAAAGAAGCCATTTAACTGTACAAAATGTGAAAAAGCCTTCACTTACCATTCAGACTATATTCGGCACCGGAGAATTCACACTGGAGAGAAACGCTACAAGTGTAATGATTGCGGGAAGGCGTACAGAAACAGCTCCTACTTCATTCGGCACCACATTCACACAGGAGAGAAGCCCTACACATGCAACGAATGTGGCAAGACCTTTACTCAGAGCTCATCACTTACTGAGCACCAGAGGATCCACACTGGAGAGAAACCATACAAATGCAACGAGTGTGGGAAGGCCTTCACCCAGAGCTCCTCACTCGTTAAACACCAACGATGCCATACTGGGGAGAAGCCCTATAAATGCAACCAGTGTGGGAAGTTCTACTCGCAGGTGTCCCACCTTAACCGCCACCAGAAAATCCACACAGGGGAGAAGCCCTACAAATGTGGTGAGTGTGGCAAGGCTTTCTGTCACACATCCTCCCTGACTCAGCACCAGACAATCCACACCGGAGAGAAGCCCTACAAATGTAATGAGTGTGGGAAGACCTTCAGCCACAGCTCATCCCTGACTCAGCATCAGCGAGTTCACACGGGAGAAAAGCCCTATGAGTGCCCTGTTTGTGGCAAATCCTTCAGCCATAGTTCATCCCTGACTCAGCATCAGAGAATTCACACTGGCGAGAAGCCCTACCAGTGTAACCAGTGCAGGAAGGCATATACACAGATCTCCCACCTCATGAGGCACCAGAGCATTCACACGGGGGAGAAGCCCTATATATGCAATGAGTGTGGGAAGGCTTTCAGTTACACCTCATCCTTCACACAACACCAGACCATTCACACTGGTGTGAAGCCCTACAAATGCAATGAATGTGGGAAGACCTTCAGCCAGAACTCTTCACTTATACGCCACCAAAGGATTCACACCGGGGAGAAGCCCTATGAATGTAAAGTCTGTGGAAAGGCCTACACTCAGATTTCCCACCTCATCCAACACCAGAGGATTCACACAGGAGAGAAGCCTTATGACTGCAGGGAGTGTGGGAAAGCCTTCAGCCGGAGCACCCACCTTATCGAGCATCAGAAAATCCACACGGGTGAGAAGCCCTATAAGTGTAAGGAATGTGGGAAAACGTTCAGTTACAGCTCCTCCCTCATGCAACATCAGAGAATTCACACTAGTGAGAAACCCTATGCCTGTAAGGAGTGTGGGAAAGCCTTCAACCGGAGCATCCACCTCGTTCAGCATCAGAGAATTCATACCTGAGAGAAGCCCTACAAATGTAGCGACCGTGGGAAGACCTACACCCAGATTTCACATCTTATACAACACCAGAAATTCCATATGAGTGGCAAACACTATGTGTGTAAAGAATGTGGACAGGATTTCAGTTGGAATTCACACCTGATGGAACACCAGAGACTTCACACTGCACACAGTGTCTTTGTCTGCAATGGTTTTGGGAAAGCCTTTGCTTGGGGCCCACAGCTTGCAGACCATCAGAGAGTTCATGCTGACTAGAAAGCCTGAGAATGTAACAAACTGATGCTTCTGCTTTGGGTTCCATTCAGCCTTCATCAGCACTAATAACTTCCTCCAAGAGAGGAATCTTAACACCATATATTGAAAGAGTTGGTCTCTTTCTTTGCTGGAAGGAGGATGGCACAGTTTATCACCAGCTGGGACAGCTTCTGATCATTTTAGGAGCTTCCCTGTAAAATCTCAGCTTCCCAGCCTCAATTTCTTCAACCTTACGGTATCCCCAGGGGATAGCCTAAGTGGGATGCCACTTCCTTCGGATATTTAATAAGCTGTCTCTGAGCTTTTTAAATTTATTGATCATTCATTACATTGGAGCCTGGAAATTCAAGGAAAAAATACAGCTGGAAAGATTAACCCCTTAAAGCAATAGTCTCAAATATATGTAGCCGAACATAATGCTAGATGAAGTGAATTTCCTTCAAAATTTTAAGTCACAAATTTCACTGCAACATCTGCAGCTGGCATAAACACTGAATGTGTTTCACGTATTTACGCCCATTTTTTACATCTTGTTGTTTCTGTCTTTTCCATTTCCAGGATTTATGCTTTACAAAGCAATTGCCCTATTTAGCATCACTTTCTGATTTTATTCATGCCCAAAGGCAGGTTTTTCTTTCCTCATTTTTTGAAACATAGTATTTATTTTTTTATTTATAAAAATAATATATGTATTTTTATAACAGGAAAATTTTTTAATTAAAATTACATATGCTCACTGTAAAGGATAATTTGGAAAATGTAGAGGAGTATGAACTGAAATACCAACTCCCCATAATCCCACAGCCCAGAGAAACCCACTAGTCAGTTTGGGGTGTATTTCTTTCTGGCTCTGTTTTCTTCCATGTTCCATATCCATGTTTTTAAATGTTGGAAAATTTGGATAAAAAAAACAAAAGCCATATACTTATCTACAACTTGGTCACCCTCAGAAGTCACAGTGTTTTGATTTTTTTTCATATTTCCTTCCAAATATCATTTTTATTTATTTACATTTTTTTATTTCACAGAACTGGCCAAACTAATTTCCTTACACATTATTTCTATTCATTTTTATATTATAATATGTCAGAATCTATTCTGATTTAAAGTTAAATTACCACACACTCTCCTGGGATATTTATTTTATCTGGTAAAAATCCTTCAGTGCCTAAAAATGGGGGGAGGTTGCATTGGACAGCATCTTATCACCAAAGAAACACATTTCAACTATAAATGAAATGTGTGTCCTTTCATTCAAATGCCTGAATCTTTTTTTTTTTAGTTGGAATAAAGTTGATATACAATATTATACTGGTTTCAGATGTACAACATAGTGACTTGGTAATATTACTAGATGCTTGCCATGGTAAATGTAGCCAAATATTATTTTTAAATAAATGTTATTTTTTTAAATTGTGATCACCGTACAATTTTGTCTCTTCTGTTTTGTGTTCACTTATACTTGGAGTATTGTCCTTTTTTGCCACATAAACTTCATACTCTTCATTATTAGGGCTAACGGTACTTCATTTGCAAGAGTAGCATCATTTACAAACCCATTTAGGCTTTGTTCTGAGTCCCTGACTAACACAGGTTGTTTATTATAAATAATGCTATAATGAGCATCTCCATTCCTACTTCCTCTCTCCTTTTTGGGGAATTATTTCTCTAAATATATTATCAAACTGCTTTTCAAAGGGACTTAACCTAATTTAACTGGGACAAGCTGGGCATCATAGTTCTACATTTTTTTACCAGCTCTTAATGTCAGTCATGTAATTTTTTCCCCATATCAAACATATAAAATGGGTAGTGCTTTCAGTAACTTACTCTGTGCCAAGTTCTGTTCTAAGCCCTCGGTCTATATGAACTCTTTCCATTCTTCCAACAACTCCACATGTTCAGGGCTGTGTTGTCCCATTTCATGGATGAGGACACTGAGGCACAGAGAGACGAAGTGGCCAAAGCCTCACAGTTCATGGGGTCTGGATTCAAGTCCACGTGATCAGGCTGCAGAAGCCGTGCTCTGAGCTTCTGTTGGGTTTGAACACATTCCACCTATAACTTCTCCTTCTTAAAATAATGTTTGTTATTTTATCATAAAAACCAATACATGACGATTAGCACACATAATGTAGGGGGGGCATGGGGAAGGCAGTATAGCAACCACAGTGTTGTTCGTATAAGTGTATATTAATGATACCAAATATATATGTAAATAAATAACAAAAAAAAAACAATACATGCTTCTTTATAGAAAATTTAGAAGATCCAAGAAATCTGGAAGATTTCACCCAAATCCCAGTGCCATCCAGAGATAACTGTGAACATTTCAATGCATTTCTGCTGCTTTTATAACAATATATATTATTATATATATCCTTTAATAAATCTGGGGCATAATGAATATAGAGTTTATCATGCTTCTATATTTACTTAACTTTACATCATGGCCCCAATTATTAAATATGATGATTTATCCATATCGTGACACCCATGTCATTAAATAACCATGTCATTTATTTAATATTTAAGAACCAGATGTTTTGGGGTTTCACACTGTTTAGTCAACCAACAAGATAGTCAGTCCCCTGTTGGACATTTTGGTCGTTACCAGTTTTTTACTTTTATAAACTTCCCTTCTACTGAAGTCTTTGGATGAGCACCTGACAGTTCCCAAGTGAAATCCTGGCAAGGAAGTCATGGGGTCAAACCCTGAAATAGGTTTCAATGATCCCATACACGTGACCATGGCTTCCCAGAAGTTCTGGGACTGCGTCTCACTGATATCTTCCGTGGTAGTTATTACCGTGTTTAAAAGTCTTTGCACAGATATTTCTTCTGATCTGTGACTTTTTTCCTAGTTGAAAAACTATGTGTTTATTGTGAATAATTCAGATAACACAAAAATGAAGAAAGCTATGGCTCTCTGTAAATCTTCATTCCAAAGATTCTGGATTTTTATCTTTGAATGTGAACCTCTCTTTTTGTTTTATGACATGGTTATATACATATATATTCACATAAATATGGTATACAACTTGGTGTAACCACACATGCACACACACATGATTTTAGAAGTAACTTTTTCACTTGGCACAATGTGGATATTTTCTTAAGACAATGCAAAAAATATACTATATATCTGTGTCCTCATTTTTAACAGCTGCATATTTCATGCTAGGGTTTGTTTATTTAACTGATTCTATTAATGGACATTTAGGTTGTTTTAATTTTCTTTTCCACCATTGGACATTAATTGTTTGACACTTGTGCAAAATATCTCTATAAGGTGAATTCCTAGAAGTAAATCTGTGGGATCATAGAATGTCCAAGTTTAAATTTTTGATCTTAAATTGTTTTAAATTTAAAACATTGTGAAATAATTCTCCAAAAAAGGATGAGCCAATTTACACAAGTCCTGGAACACGAACGCCTATTTTTTCTGTTCCTCCAATTCCTTCCCAAATACTCTCTTTTAAGCATTTCTAATGTAATAAGTAAAAATGTCCTTTCGACAGTGAGATTATCTTTTTGTGTTTGTTGATATTTCATTTTCTTTGTATTGCTTATTTATGTATTTTGCCCATTTTTAATTGGGGTGTCTTGTACTGACTTATAGAACCAAGTCTTCATATATTACAAATAGTAACCCTTTGGTATATACATTAGTAATATTTTCTCCCAGTTATTTCTTTTTTAATTTTGTTCATGATGTACTTCGCTATACAGAATTTAAAATTTTTTATGTATTCAAACCTATTTGTATTTTATAGTTCTTGGGCCCACTATCACGCTAAGAAAGGCCTTTCTTACCCCCAATTATCAAAAATGTTCTCCTATACTTTATTCTAGTACTTTCCTGATTTTTTTAACAATTAAACTTTTATTCCATTTGCATTTTTAAGACTTACGGTATGAATTTTCAGTATCCGGGAGCTGCCTGCCGTCTGGCTTGTGCACTCTTCCTCCATTTTCAAAGCCAGCAGCGTAACACCCTTAAATCCTTCACCCTAAGTCTGGACCTTTCTTAGCGCATCTGGTCCATTCCCTTCTGGAAGACTCACCACCTCCCTTTACTAACATACTAATGCGGATTAATTGGATTTTTTAGTTTAAAATAGACTAATTTTGAATCCTGCTTTTGTCATTGTCTAGCTTGTTGATCCAGCTTCCTTATCTTTTAAAATGTGAATAAGACTGCATTACAAAGGATGTTTTGAGCTTCAAGTAACAAAAAACTTAACTCAAAATAGCTCAAACAAGGACAATAATTTACTAGCTCAAGTAGCCAAAACGACCAAAAGCAAGGCATTCACCTGTTTATCTTAGTACTTCAGGATGCCTTCAGGGACAAGTAAAAGAAAACCCCAACTCAAATGGTCACAAACACTAGGAAGAAGCAACCTACCGTAGGGCAAACTCTAGCTGCTATATACATTAATATTTCTCTACAATTCGCTTGGGATTTATACGGTTTTCATTTCACATTTACATGCTCACATAACTCACCAAACTATATTTCCTGATCACACAGTCACCCTTTCATCCCTGTCTCAGCCCTTTGTTTACTTCATAGCACTTAGCATAATTTCCTATTATGTGTCTCCTATTTACTGCCTGCTCTCTGACTTCCGGAAGGCAGGGTCCATGTGTGTACTTCACCATAATATCCCCAGCGCCTAGAACACTGCCTGGAACATAGTTGTTCTCAGGAGTCACCGACTTACAAAAGAACCCGTCCCTACCTTCATGGTGGAAGAATGGTAGTTTCCCCACACCCTCGCTAAGGCTACATGTCAGACAGTTTTAAATTGTGTCCAGACAGATACGATAGTATTTTTCCTTTGCGTCTCTTCCTGGTGACCTCCTACTCATCGCTCAAAGCCTTATTCAAAGACCCCCCCGCCCCGAGAAACCTTCACATCAATTCTTTCAGTCCCGCCCTATCCAGTTTTCTTCCCTTCTTTGAGCGCCAACACGTTTTCCATTAAGTTGTACGAGCAGAGCTCGCTGTTTTGTTGAGCATCGCTACTACTTAAAAGCGCCTGTAATGAGGTGCCCTTGCCTAGCTGCCGGGCTTAGACAGTTGCCATGGAGACAGGCCCGCTGTTTCCAGAGTTGACAGTTGCCCTGGAGACGGAGGCCAGGGTTAGTTTTCAGAACCTAGCCTGTGATTGGTCGAGAGGAAACCACGCCGCCTACGAAAGCCAAAAGGTTTTGACACTGGTGTACCTCAAGCGAAAGCCGCCAGGGACTCCAGGGTTTCTTCCAACTTTGCAGTCATTGGACAGTTGGCCTAATAAACCAGAATCCCACTGGGCTCTGGGCAGAGTAACTCAACAAGGAGACTGCGCAAGCGCAAAGGCGTGCTTGGGACGAGAGTTGCGCGCGCAGCGGCACCGCCCTCCTGGGGATCGCAGGTAGGGAATGAATTGCGTCTGGGAGGGCCAGGACCCAATTGCCGGGTACTTGAAGACACCCATCGTATCCTCCCCGTCTTTGCTTAGGAGAGCGGCTCGGATGGGTTTCGAGGGCTTAGGCCAGCTAGGATGAAGGAGGCGCGAGAAGCTGGAGTCAGCCATTGGGGCAGCACCGGCGTGGCTGGACGCGGCGGGGCGGGGTTGGGAGCGGCGGCTTTGAGCAGGGCTAGCGCGGGGATTGGTTGGAGTCGGTGTCGGGATTGAACCGGTGAAAGCCGAGTGAAAGTACAACGCGCGGGTTTGTTCTGAGAATCCTCATACCCAGTGTCTTTCTTGAGTCCAGTGGAGAAACAGGCCCAGAGAGGCGCCGGGGTTCGTCCAGGGTTGTTCACTGATCTTTTCTTGCTCTTGGATTAGGGACTCACTGACTGAATTGAATGATGTGAGACCAGCTCACTTTCCAAGGTAATTAGTAAATGGTTAGTAATAAGTCTATGGTTGTTATTGTTTTATGAGTAATACAGTTTCCAATCACTTATTAATTGCGAAATGTACTATGGTCGAGGTTAAGTGCTAGGGTTCCAAGTTTATAAATGACAATCTTACAAAGCATTTAAATCTGTAACGTGTTGAGCGCTTAGTATGAGCCATAGGTATTGCTGAAACAACGGGCTTAACTTTTAACTCTAATAATTACTAAAATTATTAATTATACTGAAAGTTAACATTTATACATCCTAGGTGCCAGGCACAGCTCCAAACATTTCACGTGTATTTAATCCTCACAATCTCCCAGTGGAGTCCCTATATTGTTATGGCTGTGTTATGTACGAAGCAGCTGAGACTCACAGCGGTGGTGGCGCTGCCCAGCCTCACCAGCTGGTTGGTAAGGTACGGAACAGTCTTCCCCTTTAGCATAGTGGCTAGGGCGCTGGTGCCTGACTGCTGAGGTTCAAGTCGTGGCTCTAGCACTTCCACACTGAAAAACAGCGCAACAGAGGCAAGTTTCCTTAACCTCAGTGACCCTCGGCTTCTGCATCTATAAACTGGAAATGACAGCAGCACCTGTCTCATATTGCAGCTCTGAGGCCAATTTATGGAAAGCCCCTGGCGCATAGTAAGTCCTCGGTAAATATTAGATACAGTTACTGTTTTATTTTTACTGTTAGAATATTCTGCAGCAAGCAAATTTGATGGTTCAAAGAATGGTTTTGTTTCACACCTACTATTTCTGTTTCTGGGAAGTCTTCATAAATACAGACATTTTATTCTACTTTTGTTTATAAGAGAAAACTTGGAGATTATCTAATATCCTGTTATGGGGAAGGTTAATAAGTGGTAGTATGTTGCCTAGAAGAGTGCTGTGCTCCCCCACAAAACCCCGATATTTTAGGGGCATTTAGTGGCCTAACAGCAGGGGTAAGCCATCTTGCCTGGTCCTTATTTTCTTCTTACAATGTGGCAATCAGAAAATCAGTCTCCCAAAAGATAGATACCAATCTCAAAGTAGCTGGAGTTTTTGTTTTTTAATTTGCAAAGCTACTATATTAGGATTCAAATTCAGCTGCCCTAACAGAGACCTAATAGAAAAGATAGTTTATTCACCTCTCCTCCAACCCACAGATCTGTCAGAGGCCCAAGCTCCTTCTACCTTGCTGCTGCAAAATCCTAGAGTGTTGCCCTCCTCTCCCTGGTCCACGCCTTTATTTGAAGGACTCAGCCTATTGGCCAGAATTTTATCATGTATTCCAGTACACAAGAAGTGCATGGAACATTGGTCATTTGGGTCATGGTGGCATGAGGCTGGGAACACTTCCTTCAGGAATGCTGTACATTTCCTAACCTCCCAGGGAGTCCCTCTGGCAAAGAGTACCACAAGATCTCTGTCCTGATTAGTCAAATCCCCATCTCAGCAGATTACCCAGTCTGGGATATTATCAAAAGGATTCATGTGTGTTTCATCAAGACAGCCTCAGAAAGCTCCTCCAGACCAGAGGTTTACAAGCTATTCTCTAGAGCCCTGGGTCTGGGGCACTGGAGCAAGGGAGGTCCCTCATTCCCCTTTGGCCAGAGTGCATCCACTTTTATCTGTTTTATCCAGTGGGTTCGTAGGTACAATTTTCTTAAAAGAGTATTTTCTCCATGTTAGGCATGCACATGCCATCTCCTTGATTTCACAGAGCAGCCACCTTCTCTCCTCCAGTGATGCCAACAGCCTGCACCAAGATTCTCCTAATCTACTTATTTCAATCAATGCCCTTTAAAATTTCCCACCACGACTATAAATGGACCAGTATAACTTGCCATAAATGGAAGTTTGCTGTAAGCGTAAGTGCAACAAAAACTGCTGTTTGCACATTTCGATGGAAAGCATTGTCCAGCCAAATTGCAGAGCTTGAGTCCTGCTCTGCCTCAAAGAGGAGATGGGGAGATGTAAAGTGTTAAAGTCACTTTCTCATTGAGGTGACCAGAAGAATCAAGAGATTCAAAAAGGGAACGCTGGTCCCTTGAGTGGATAGAACAGATCCATCCCACCCCATCCCTACCGGCTGCCCACGCACAGTGGACACGTAGGAAATAGTGAAATAAACCTTTGTTCAGCCAGAGATTGATGCTTAACTGTGTTGCCACAGCATAATCTAGTTCCTCCTGACAGATATAATAGTCCACTGGCAAATTAAAACCATAATGAGATATCACCTCACACCAGTTAGGATGGCCAACATAGAAAAGACTAGGAACAACAAATGCTGGCAAGGATGTGGAGAACGGGGAACCCTCCTACACTGCTGGTGGGAATGCAAAATAGTTCAATCATTGTGGAAAGCAGTATGGGGGTTCCTCAAAAAACTCAAAATAGAAATACCATCTGACCCAGGAATCCCACTCCTAGGAATTTACCCAAAGAAAACGATCTCAGATTCAAAAAGACTTATGCACATAAGAGAATCTTTATGTTTTATCTGGTGAATATTTGTAGCTCATACTTGGTAAGTACTTACAGTAGTGCTGGGCACTCAGTTCTAAGCACTTTACATGTTTGTTTATATTCACAACAGCTCTCTGAAGTAGTGCCCATTTTTGAGATAGGAACAACTAATATTGTGCCCATTTTTGAGATGGGGACGCTGGTATGCTCCAGGACTCTCTCTAGGTCACTTAGGTAGCAGATGGCAGAGCTGGGATTTAACTCAGCCGACTGGCTGCAGAATCTACCAGTGAATTCTGACAGTACACAACTTCTCAACTTTTGTGTTCTCATTGTTTTAATGAAACTCGTGTGCAAATTTTCTAATAAATCTTTTTATCGATAAAGAGATTTATTTATTTTTGGAGAAAGAACTTAAAATGTGATGGTTTCAACATTATGGCTTGGATGAACATATTCTCAGACCTTCAGTCTTGGACCCTGCTGCCAACCGGGGGCCATCTGTAGTATTGCTACTTGTTACTTTCGAGTGTGAACTTGCTGATGTCGTGTAAGACTTGAGTAGTAGCTAAAGGCTTTCTGACAGTGTTGACACTGATACAGTTTACGTTGGGTGTGAGTTTGCTGGTGCTGACTGAGATGAGCATTGAGGCCAAAGGCTTTCCCACACACATTGCAGACATAAGGCTTCTCTCCAGTGTGAATTCTCTCATGCTGTGTCAGATTTGCTTTCTGGGAAAAGGCTTTCCCACACACACTGCAGACATAGGGCTTCTCCCCAGTGTGAACTCTCTGGTGAATAGAAAGGCACGAGCTCTGGCTGAAAGCTTTCCTACAAACCTGACAGACATAAGGCTTTTCTCCAGTGTGAACTCTCCGGTGAACAGAAAGGCATGAGTAGTGATGGAAGGCTTTCCCACATTCCTCACAGACATAAGGCTTCTCCCCGGTATGAACTCTCTGATGAACAGAAAGGCACACATTCTGACTGAAGGCCTTCCCACAATCCTCACAAATATAAGGCTTTTCTTTGGTGTGAACTCTTTGGTGTTGAATGAGTGGAGCACGTTGTCTGAAGGTTTTCCCACAGTCACCACATTCATAGGGTTTCTCACCTGTGTGATCTCTCTGATGCTTAGAAAGACATGCCCTCTGATGGAACACTTTTCCACCTTCAAAGGACTTCCCTCCAGCATGAGTTCTCTGATGCTGAAGGAGGTCGTGATTTTGGGCAAAGACTTTGTCACACTTGTTACACTTCAAAGGCTTCTCTGTAGTGTGAATTAACTGATGTTCTGAGAGACATGCACTTTGGCTGAAGGTCTGTGCACATTCATTAGATTTAAAGGACTGCTTGCTCTTGTGGATTGACTGATGTTTGGAGAGGGCAGTGCTGCGGATGAAGCCCTTCCCACAGTCCCCACATTCGTATGGCTTCACTCCAGAGTGGATCCTCTGGTGGCGAATGAGCTGTGTACTTTGGTCAAAGGCCTTCCCACACTGGTTACACTCAAAGGGCTTCACCCTGGTGTGAATCCTCTGATGTTGGGTCAGGTATTTGCTGCGGCTAAATGTTTTCTCACATTTTTTACACTTGAAGTACTTTTCACTACTCTTTAGATGCTTGCTGTGTTCTGGGTTCGCACTCAGGATCTTTCCTTTCTCATCAAACCGTTGTTTATCTCTTGTGTGAACACTCTGGTGGCAAGTTAGGGTCGAACTGCAAGTGAAGCGCTCACCACACTCCTGACATTGGTAGGGAGTTTCCACGGTATGGATTATCTGGTGTTGAACAAGGTGTTCATTATGACTGAAGGCCTCCTTGCACTGAGCACAGCTGTAGGGCTTCTCTGTAGCATGAGAGGCTTGGTGCTGGATCAGGCTGGAGAGCCGGCTGAAGCTCTTGATGCATTTGTGACATTTGTGGGGCCTGTGGCCCTGGTGAGATGTCTGATGTTCATTCAAGCAAGTCTTCCGACCGAAGGCTTTCCCGCATTCACTGCATTTGTAAGACTTCTCTCCACTGTGAACCCTCTGGTGGATCTTTAGGGTAGAGAGATGTTTGAAAGATTTCCCGCAGTCATCACACTTAAAAGGGTTTTCTCCAGTGTGGACAGACTGGTGTTCAATGAGCAGTGATCTCTGCCTGAAAACCTTCCCACATTCCTGACACTGACAGGTAGCTTTTGCAGCATGCATTTTCTGATGTTGAAGGAGGTATTTTCTGAAATTGAAGGTTGCCTTGCATGTGGCACATTCGTAGTGTTTCTGGGTACGGGTCTTTTGATGCTGAGTAAGACGAAAGGTTTGGCGGAAACTTTTGCCATACTCATTACATTTGTAGGATTTACCACCTGTAGGGGTTTTTTGACACTCAACAGGCTGTGAGCCATGGCTTGATGGACGGTCACTGTTTTGACTCTTACATGGAATTTTCTGATGCTGCAAAAGTTGTGTATTTTGACTAAAGGTTTTCCCACGCTTGTTACACACATAGGATTTGTAGCCCTCGTGACTTATCAGGTGCACAAGGCAAGAACTCTGCTTGAAACCTTCCTCACACTCTTGCACAGTGGGTTTCTCCCTAATATGAATAATCCAGTGCTGGATGAGATGGTAACTCTGGCTAAAGCTCTCTCCACATTCACTGCATTTATATGGTTTCTCCCTTCCCTGGACATTATCCTGCTGGCTCTGGTCTAAGTAGTAGCCAGTAGTAGTAGTACTAGTAGTACTAGCAGTAGCAGTAGCAGTAGTAGTAGTACTCGTAGTAGTAGTAGAGGCAGCCGTAGTGGTATTAGTACTAGCAGTAGCAGTAGCAATAGTGGTGGTAGTAGTAGTAGTAATCCCGTATTCCTGAGACTTAGCTGGTATCAGGCTCTTTTCAGGAAGATCACTCATCACAGAATCGCCTGTGAAAAGGAAGGACTCAGGACTGAGACCTCTCTTGAGTTCATGACTCTTGTATTCTGTGAGGCTTTCTTTTTTGGTAACAATGTTAGACCTCAGAAGACTTTCTGGATCTCCCAGCAAACTATCTAACCAGCTTTTGCCTATGCAGGCTTCTCCCATATTGCAGTTCCAGAGGCCATCCTTGGAAAGTGTCTCCAGAATCTCCCGGGAGAGCCCTTCTTCCAAGTAGTCCTGTGGCAGAGGAGAGTTCTTGGCCTCAGCCATGTCTGAAAGGAGGGAAAATGTAAATGTCTCCTGTTCCCCAGGGTGAAAAGACAGGAGCAGTAGGGCAAGAACACGGACAAGATAGAGAACAGGTGCCGGGTCCTGAGTCAAGGGGATGAAGGACATGGGTCTCAACTGGTGATGAACCTGGAACTGGCCTCACAAGAAACAGAGCCTATTTCCAGGAGGGTTAAGACAGGAGCTGGGCAATCACATGGATTCCACAGGGATGGGGAGCCTCTCGGGGGAGGCCCTCCACCCATCCTCCATCACCCTTATCAGCTAAGGCCCACTTCCCAGAGAAGTGTACTGTTCAAGGGGGAAAGAGATAGAAACAGTAACACAATACAGTTGTTACCACCAGAAGGTATATTTGGTTGTTAGTAAAGGCATGGCTACAGATGCTTGGAAACGGGAAGCAGAAACAGAAACCCAAGGTTGTGGGAAGTCTGTGCCAAGGTTAGTCACCTACGTGAGAAAAGTGGTGTGCCTCACAGAAGGTCCACAGTCACGAGCTCATGAGACATGAGCCAGCAACAGAGCCGCATACCGATGAGGTGGGGGAGAGGCTGAGCCTAGGCTGTGCCGCCACCCTGCTGGGCTCTGGGTCAGGATGTCTCTTCTCACGTGAATGATCTAATGACAAGAAAAGCCTGCCGTTCCCCTAGCAAGGCCCCTGCCTCAGCTTTCTTCCACTAGGGACATTTTAATCGACACCCCATCCCAGGAATCCTCACTGCCTAACCTGATCCCCTTGGAAGAACCATGCCTGGAAGATAGAAATGCTCTTGGCAGCATTTAGGCCTGGGCTTGAGTTACTAACAGATGTGGCCATCAGCTGTGCCCCATGTGACAGGCCTGTACAAAAAAGTAGACCAGGAGGGTCCATGGTGCTAAGGGAGCACGAGGAAGGATGGTGGAGAGACTGACTCAGGCAATGAAAGCCAGCCCCTGCTAGGTCTGGAAGGATGGAGGAGGAAAGGGGATAGGGGAGAGGCACAGGGAAGCCATGGGCTGAATGATGAGGTAGAGGCCAGATGGGCATGCAGAGTGAGGGTCCTGAGCCCCGGCAGAGAGGACAGAACCAGCACATGGCACAGTGAAGCCCAGAAGCCTAGGGTTAGGGAATCTAGGTAGACACACTGGGTCTGGATGCAGGTTCTGAAGCCAGAGGACACACAGAGGGCCACACCCCACTGCCCTCTACCTGCCCACTCACCAGGACCCGTGGATTCTGGGCTTCCTCTCACCAAGGCCTGCAGCTCTTCTTCATCTGGACAGAGGGTCAGGTTGGGTCTGGAGGGGTCTGCAGGGAAAGAACAGCATTGTCATCAACCAAAACATGAAGGGCCTTCTAGCCGCTTAGCAGGGACCTTCTGGCTCTCCTGAATATTCAGTATTTTATCCAATGCGCAGCTCCTGAGGGGCCAGAGACGGCACTGGGCGACTCCAGGGACTCATGCCCTGCAGGATTTCCAGTCTAGTGGAGGAGAAGGACCAGACATCACAATCCAGGGTGATCTGAGCTGTGACAGACCAGGCTGGGGACCCAAAGGACTTGCAATAGCTCTTCAGGGATGAGCAGAGTTTGCCAGGTGGGAGACACATACTTACTCAGCCATCCATGAGTCACTCATTCACCCAGAGGCCAGGCCCTATGATAGAGTATGTTGGGGTCCTAGAGCCCGATCAGCCCTACACTTTGCTTTCCACAAAGGGAGCACAAAGTCATGATCCCAGGAGACACACTACGGTGGAGGAATGGCCGTAGCTGGCTTTGAAGGTGAAAGCCATGAGCCAAGCAATGCAGGCACTTCTAGAAGCGGAAAAAAGGCACGTAAACATTCTCCCCTGGAGCCTCCAGAGGGAACCAGCCCTGACAACACCCCGATTTTAGTCCAGTCACACCCTTTTCAAACTTGACCCCCAGAACTCTCGGAGAGTAAGTGTGTGTTGTTTTAAGCCACTGACTTGGGGGTAATTTCTTACAGCGGCCATAAGAAGCTAATATGCTACGTGTCTAGACACACAAGTGTGTGCGGGGGAGTCAAAGGAAATGTATTTCCCTCTGGACTGTAGTTTAAAAATTGAAAAGACACTGAGATTGGACCTCCCCCGAGCTGCTTCTATAGCAACGCCGAGTAGCCTTTGGAGAACATCCATCCCAATGAAATTCCATCAAACAAAAGTTGCCAGTGTGTGATCTCTCTTTGATCTTTGGGAATAGGTGACCCTTCTGCTCTTGGGAAAGAAAGAACCAAGGAACTAAGGAAGGGGAAGAGAGGTGATCAGGAGGAGGTGACACTGACGTGGCGCTGGGGTGACAGGTCCTGACGCTCACTCACTGTGCCAGGCGGTGTTCACCGCCTGTGAGAGGGGTTAACACAGCAGGCTCGCTGCTCTCCTCGGAAAGGCCTGCTTGCCCGGCTGGCTGCCCTCGGCTAGTGTGTGGGAACGTGGATGTCAGGAGAGCTCAGCCTTCCCTAACCAACAAGGGGCTCCTGTGCTGTACCTGTTATGCTGAACGCTGCTCTCCTGCTGAGAGTCTGAAGTTTTGGTGCAGGCCCGGCAGCAGGTACCTATGTAACCAGCCCTCAGTAAAACCCTGGGTGCCGAGTTTCTAACAAGCATCACCGGTAGACGGCGGTTTCCACTTTGTCACCCCTCACTGCGCATCCCTTGTGGTTCCAGAGGACTCCTGGCCTCCTGAGCCTTCCCTGTGGCTGACTGTGCCGTGTGCTCTCTGATAGGCCAGGGCTGGGTGTGCGACCATATGCTGAGGCCTGTGGGTCTTCCTAGTAGATCACTGAACATGGGGGTGCTCCTGGGAACCCCAACATAACTGGGAAGGTGACTTCTTATCTTTGAAGCTCAATTTCAGAAGGATCAACAAAACAGGGAGTCAGACTTCTGGCGAGGTGACTGCAAGAATGAGGGAGAGGGTTCTAAGTGCTCACCCAGCACAAGACCCAGCTCCTGACCCAGCACCTCCTGCTACTCCTTCATTCGTTGACTGAGCACACATTCAGTGAGTCCCCTGGCAGGTGCCATTTGTTCCAAACTCTGGGGATACATCAGTGAACAGCCCAGGGGAAAAGTCCTGGCCCTGAGGAAGCTCCCGTCGTAGGAGAGGGAGACCGATCCCAGATGAGCAGTTAGAAAGCGCAGGAGTGGTGGGCAAGCTGAGCAGGGACAGGGGCGCTAATGGGGTCACAGCATGAGCCCTAGGAAAAGGGAGCCCAGAGGCAGGGCGGGGATGAAAGGCATCTAGGCAGAGAGGAGAGCAAGTGTGAAGACCTGAGTGTCCGCTGGAGGACATACTCCGTGATGACTAAGAGGAAGGCTGCACATGAGTCAAAGCAGCAGGCAGGAGCCAGGTCAGGGCTTCTCAACCTTGGCACTACTGCCATTTGGGGTCACATAATCCTTGATCATGGGGCTGCCCCTGCTTTCAAGATGTGTTCTATCCACAGGATGCCAGGAACACACCACCTCCCCCAAGGGATGACAATCAGAAAGGTTGCTAGGTGCCCCCAATGTCCCCCGGGGTGGCAGAGTCAGCCAGCTGGGCGCTGCTGGGCTACATCATGCTGGTTCTGAGGCGCTCAGCAGCCAGAGTTTATACTGTGGGGGACAGGGAGCCAGAGGCGACCACCAAGCAGGGCAGTGACTGGGCCCACACTCGGGTGGACACTCACTCAGCAGGAAGAGGTTCTGGTAGTTGTCCAGTGCTGTGTCCCAGAACAGGTCCCCCTGGTCCAGCCCCAGCTGCTCCCACTTCTCCAAGGTGAAGTCCATGCCTGTGTCCTTGAGGGTCACAAATTCCTGAAATGTAACACACTGTCAGTAACTCCAGGGCTGGGATCAGGGAGGGGCCCAGAGACTCACTCAGCGCCACCTGCCCTCAACACGCCAGGTGTCGGGCAAAAATCGTGTCACAATAACCTTGAGATGTAAGAGACTGGGCATCCCCATATTTTGTAGGCAAGGCATGGAGTCTTGGAGAGGGGGCATGATGTCCTCTCAAGGTCACCAGGCAGGACTTAAATCCAGGTCTGCCTGATCCTAAAATCCATTTACTTTGGCTTTTGCTTTTGCTTTTTGTTTTTCAATGTTTGTTCAAGATTTTTAACTTTTATTATGGAAATGTCCACACAGACACAGAAGTAGAGAGATATGTGTAAAACACCACCATGTATCCATCACGCAACCTCCACCTGTTAACATTTCTCTAATTTGTTCATTGAGCCTCTTTCCCACTTTTTTTTTTTTTTTGCTAAAATATTTCAAAGTTAATCCCATCTGATTTCATTGGGAATACTCTAGCATTAATAGTGTGACTCCTTAATATCACTGAATACCTAGACTATATTCAGACTTGACATCTCAATGGTGGTTTTCCCCCTATTATTTTTTATCAAGTGAAACACACATAAAATTTACCATCTTACCCATTTTTAAGTGTACAGCTTAGTGATACTAATTACATTCCCACCGTTGCATAAGCATCACCCCACCCACCCCCATAACTCTCCATCTTGCAGAACTCAACCTCTGTCCCCATTAATCAAGGACACCCGCTCCCCCATCCCCAGTTCCTGGCATTCACCATTCTGCTCTCTGTCTCGGTGATTTTGACTACTCTAGGTTCAACGTTTCGTTTTATTTTTATAGTTTGTTTGAATCAGAATCCAAGGAGACCCACGCCCTACACTAGGCTGTTAAGACCCCGAAGGTTTTTCACCTCTAGCTGTACCCTCTGCCCTCCTCATTCTTCTGTGCCCCTCATGTCAAGCCCCACACTCAGGATACGGCAAACTGCTCCTCTGCCGTCTACATTTCCTGCCACCTGGTCAGTACAGCGACAGCCTGATGAGATGCAGTACGTTTGAGGGGCAAGGGCCCTTGTAGACGATGCGAGGGCCCACTTCGGGTTGCATGTTCACTGCCTGAGGTGCCTGTCTGACTCTCCAACTTCTAGTGATGCCATCTTTCTGAATTTGAAAACTTGCTGGTGAAGAGGTGCTTAGAATAAAACCTCAAATCCTTGAGAAGTACTGACAATCTAGCTACAGCCTTCTCTCCAGCACGCCGCCTCCAGAAGAGCCTGTGGCTGTCTGGTATGGTCCTTCCAGACCCCCTGCAATGCATGTCTAGCCACATTTTAAAAGGATGAAACCCGAGTTGGCGTTTGAGGCCTGGCCCCGTACCTTCCCCTGTGGCAGCCACAGCCAAACAAGTCCCATGCCCCTTTTAAGCCCTGATTCCTGCCCCATGAGTGATTCGCACTAATGAGCCGCGCTTGTCAGGGCTGCTCTGAGAAGAGACTGAGATGCCGCTGGGCAGTGCCCTCTCGGTTCCTAGCACTTAGGAAGGACCCTGCAAAGGGTGGTTCCCCCTGTGGCCCCCATCCCACTTCTCGTCCAGGAGTCCTCTTGAAGGCAGGATTATCCCCAATTTATGGAAGGTAAGACTTGAGAGCCCGAGAATCAAACCTGCTCAAGCCAGCCAGTAAGTGGTGGGGAGGGAGCGTGACCCCCAGGGAGCTAACTGGTTGGGGGGCATGGCTTTGTATCCTGTCAGACAGACCCAAATTCGAATTCTCCTTCTATTTGTTAGCCATGGGACCTTATTATTCCATGACCCTAAGGCTCAGCTTCCTCCTCTTTAAAATACAGCTGCTGTAAGAATGAAGTGAGCAGAGGCCTGCACAGCTCCCAGTAGAGACCCAGCCCATTAGGAAGCAGTTCAGCAGGCAGTGGCTGCAACTCCCTGCTGTCCACCATTATCGAGTGACAACCGGGCACCTGCTCTGAGCCAGCCCCTGGACCAGGCACAGGGCAGAGCAGAGAAGGGCCCCAGGCTCAAGGGATTGTCTGGGTGTGTCATGTTGACATTTGTGAAAAATGCCTTGTAAAACTCTCATAACAGCCAGCACACACACACATATATAAAAGAACTGTCGTCTTTGAAGGATGGTAGTAAGGAACCAATTCCTTATATTGAAATTTGTAAAGGAAAGGAAAGAATCAAGCATTTATCTCACTTCCTCTATAAGAACTGTACCAGTGTGTAGCCAAACAGAAGATCAGGAGAGACATCTTTTTATAAAAGTGTTCCAATTAATAAGCAAAAAGAAACCAGAGTTAGAACACAGTACTTTGCAAGCCCTGAGGAGTGCCTAGATGGGAAGGTGGTAAGCGTCAGTGACAGCCAGGGTCACGGAGAACCAGACACTCAGGCCTCCTCCAGTCTTGCCAGAGGGATTGGCCTGAGTCTGACTGAGCCTCTGGGTCCAGCCAGAACATGCCGAATGGCTCCCCAAGTTCGTGACCAGCAACAAACAGACTTGGAGAAATTCTACAGGTCAAACAGCCCTGGTTCTTCAACAGACAAATTGTTAAGATCAGGAAAGGGATAGAGAAGGAACCTATAGTTAGAAGACAAGAAACAGCATTAAAAAAAAAAAGGTTGTGGGGAGGGCAACAGGGACACGCATTTGAGTGATAAAAAACTATTACTTAGCAGCGAGATTCAAGATGGTGGCATGAGAGGTGACATGGAGAACTCCTTCCAAAACCACAAATAGTACAAAAATATAGTTAATTACTACAACTAACCCTAAAACAGCAACAAGAAAGAAGGCTGAACCAGACTGCATACAGA
The DNA here is from genome assembly GCA_029783875.1 of Phataginus tricuspis. Taxonomy (NCBI): domain Eukaryota; kingdom Metazoa; phylum Chordata; class Mammalia; order Pholidota; family Manidae; genus Phataginus; species Phataginus tricuspis. The sequence continues at coordinate 15,126,460 of JAQQAC010019400.1, read as the reverse complement.
CCTCACAAACAGAGCAGACCTCACAAAACAGGGTAACGTATGAAAGCCTTAATCTGGCAGGACCCAAGCCCTTTTCCCACCCCAGCTCACCAGCAGGAGGAAGAGAAACAGAGCCGGGAGGGGGTGGAAGCCTGGGACTGCTGAACAGTTACCCTGGAGATGTGCTTTGTGAGCAGAAGCTTATATTGTGTGGTGCTCTGGACATTGGGGAGCTTGGATGGCTGGAGGGCCTGGGAGACTAACATTCTGGCTGTTTGTGGAGGACGGGATCCACACCCGGCCACTCTGTGTCAGAGGAAGGGCAGGTGGTCTGAGGGGCTTCCTAGCAGCAAGAGGGCTGCTGAAGGGGTGGGGTTTGCATGGAGCTTGCTGCACGGGAGAAGGGAGAGCTGGACAAGGTGGTCTGGGCATGCTCTGCCCAGCTGGCTGGGAACTTTGAGGAGCTTCAGGTGCTCCATCCCCCTGGCTGCCTACTCAGCTCCAAGGCCCCCCACTGTGACATACAGCCTGCCGAGCCTTCCTACTGGCCTGCAGGCACCTGCTTGCAAACCGGCAGTCACTGCACTGGCATCAGGCCAGCCAGAGGGAGGCCCCGCCTACAACAGCTAGAGACGCAAAGCACAGAGGCTTACACGTGTGTCCTTGGCCCACTGGCTATGACACTGAAGACAGGCACTGCAGACGGGAATCAGGAAACAGATCTTTCCTCCCCCCAGGCACCAGCTCTGCTCCCCTACAACCCCCAACCTCACTCTAGGGGCTGAGCAGCTCCAGAGACTGGAGTTTCTGCGCACTAGTGGGCACCACACAGAAATATGAAATGTCAAAAGAACATGATTCAGACCAAAATCTCACAAACCCCAGAAAAAGGGCCAAATGAAACAACTCACCAATCTTCCTGAAAGAGAGTTCAAAATAAAAATTATAAACATGCTTCTGGAAGTACAGAAAAATATTCAAGAACTCAGGAACGAAATTAAGTTGGAGATTCAATCATTAAGAAATTCCATATCTGAAATGAAACATACAATGGAGGGATTTAAAAGCAGATTTGATGTAGTAGAAGAGATGGTAAATGGAATAGAAATTATAGAAGAGGAATACAAAGAAGCTAAGGCACAGAGAGAAAAAAGAATCTCTAAGAATGAAAGAATATTGAGAACTGTGTGACCAATCCAAACAGAACAATATTCACATTATAGGGGTAACAGATGAAGAAGAGAGAGAAAAAAGGATAGAAAGTGTTATTGAGGAGGTAATTGTTGAAAACTTCCCCAATCTGGGGAAGGAGATAGTCTCTCAAGCCATGGAGGTGTACATATCTCCCAACACAAGGGACCCAAGGAAGACAACATCAACATATAACAATTAAAATGGCAAAGATCAAGGTTAAAGACAGACTTTTAAAAGAAACTAGAGAGAGAAAAAAGATCACATACAAAGGAAAACCCATCAGGCTATCATCAGACTTCTCAACAGAAACCTTACAGGCCAGAAGGGAGTCGCATGATATATTTAAGGCAATAAAGCGGAAGGGCCTTGAACCAAGAATGCTCTGCCCAGCAAGGTTATCATTTAAATTTGAAGGAGGGATTAAACAATTTTCAGAGAAGCAAAAGCTGAGAGAATTTACCTCCCACAAACCACCTCTACAGTGCATTTTGGAGGAACTCCTATAGATGGAAGTATTCCTAAGGCTAAACAGATGTCACCTAAGGGATAGACAAAGAGTACAGAATATGATTCATAACATACAAAGATGGAGGAGGAAGAAAAAGGAGGAAAAAAAAAGCTTTAGGTTGTATTTGTAATAGCATACGAAGTGAGTTAAATTAGACTATTAGACAGTAAGGGAATTAATTACCCTTAAACCTTTGGTAACCACGAATCTAAAGCCTGCAATGCCAATAAGTACATACCTGTCAATAATCACCCTAAATGTAAATGGTCTGAATGCACCAATCAAAAGACATATAGTTACTGAATGGATAAAAAAACAAGACCCATCTATATGCTACCTACAAGAGACTCACTTCAAACCCAAAGACATACATAGACTGAAAGTAAAGGGATGGAAAAAGACATTTCATGCAACTAATAGTGAGAAAAAAGCAGGAGTTGCTGTACTTATATCAGACAAAATAGACTTCAAAACAAAGAAAGTCAGAAGAGACAAAGAAGGACATTACATAATGATAAAAGGGTCAGTCCAACAAGAAGATATAACTGTTATAAACATCTATGCACCCAACACAGGATCACCTACATATGTAAAACAAATACTAACAGAATTAAAGGGGGAAATAAAATGCAATGCATTCATTTTAGGAGACTTCAACACACCACTCACTCCAAAGGACAGATCAACCAGACAGAAAATAAAGAGACAAAGGCACTAAACTGCATATTAGAACAGATGGACCTAACAGACATCTACAGAACACTCTATCCAAAAGCAACAGGATACACATTCTTCTCAAGTACACATGGAACATCTTCAAGAATAGATCATATACTAGGCCACAAAAAGAACCTCAGCAAATTAAAAAAGATTGAAATTGTACCAACCAGGTTCTCAGATCACAAAGGTATGAAACTAGAAATAAATTACACAAAGAAAACAAAAAAGCCCACAAACCCATGGACGCTTAATAACATGCTCCTAAACAATCAATGGATCAATGACCAAATAAAAACAGAGATCAAGCAATATATGGAGACAAATGACAACAATAATGCAACACTGCAAAATCTGTGGGACGCAGCAAAGGCTGTGCTAAGAGGGAAATATATTGCAATACAGGCCTACCTCAGGGAAGAACAATCCCACATGAACAGTCTAAACTCACAATTAATGAAACTAGAAAAGGAAGAACAAATGAGGCCCAGAGTCAGTAGAAGGAGGGACATAATAAAGATTAAAGCAGAAATAAATAAAATTGAGAAGAACAAAACAGTAGAAAGAATCAATGAAAGCAGGAGCTGGTTCTTCGAGAAAATAAACAAAATAGATAAACCCTCAGCCAGACTTACCAAGAAAAAAAGAGAGTCTACACAGATAAACAGAATCAGAAATGAGAAAGGAAATATCACTACGGACACCACAGAAATAAAAAGAATTATGAGAGAATACTATGAAAAATTATATGGTAACAAACTGGATAACCTAGAAGAAATGGACAATTTCTACAAAAATACAACCTTCCAAGGCTGACCCAGGAAGAAACAGAAAATCTGAATAGACCAATTACCAGCAAAGAAATTGAATTGGTAATCAAAAAACTACCTAAGAACAAAACACTTAGACCAGATGGTTTCACTGCTGGATTTTATCAAACATTTAGTGAAGACCCAATACCCATCCTCCTTAAAGTTCTCCAAAAGTAGAAGAGGAAGGAATACTCCCAAACTCATTCTACAAGACCAACATCACTCTAATACCAAAACCAGGCAAAGACACCACAAAAAAAGAAAATTATAGACCAATATCCCTGATGAACATAGATGCAAAAATACTCAACAAAATATTAGCAAACCGAATTAAAAAAATACATCAAAAAGATCATCCTTCATTATCAAGTAGGACTTATTCCAGGGATGCAAGGATAGTACAACATTCAAAAATCCATGAACATCACCCACCACATCAACAAAAAGAAGGACAAAAACCACATGATCATCTCCATAGATCCATTCATGATAAAAACTCTCAACAAAATGTGTATAGAGGGCAAATACCTCAACATAATAAAGGCCATATATGGCAAACCCACAGCCAACATTATGCTTAACAGCGAGAAGCTGAAAGCTTTTTCTTTAAGATTGGGAACAAGACAAAGATGCCCCCTCTCCCCATTTTTATTCAACATAGTTCTGGAGGTCCTAGCCACAGCAATCAGACAACACAAAGAAATAAAAGGCATCCAGATTGGTAAGGAAGAAGTCAAACTGTTCCTGTTTGCAGATGAGATGACAGTGTACATAAAAAAACCTAAAGAATCCACTTCAAAACTACCAGATCTAATATCTGAATTCAGCAGCGGGATACAAAATTAATACACAGAAATCTCTTGGAATTCTATACACTAACGGTGAACTAGCAGAAAGAGAAATCAGGAAAACAATTCCATTCACAATTGCATCAAAAAGAATAAAATACCTAGGAATAAACCTAACCAAGGAAGTGAAAGACCTATACCCTGAAAAGTACAAGACATTCTTAAAAGAAATTAAAGAGGACACTAATAAATGGAAATTCATCCCATGCTCTTGGCTAGGAAGAATTAATATTGTCAAAATGGCTACCCTGCCTAAAGCAATCTACAGATTCAATGCAATCCATATCAAAATACCAACAGCATTGGTCAATGAACTAGAGCAAATAGTTCTAAAATTCATATGGAATGAAAAAAAAACCCGAATAGCCAAAGCTATCCTGAGAAGGAAGAATAAAGCAGGGAAAATTACACTCCCTGACTTCAAGCTCTACTACACAGCCACAGTAATCAAGACAATTTGGTATTGGCGCAAGAACAGACCCATAGACCTGTGGAACAGAATAGTGAGCCCAGATATAAACCCAAGCATATATGGTCAATTAATATATGATAAAGGAGCCATGGATTTACAATGGGAAAATGACAGCCTCTTCAACAGCTGGTGTTGGAAAAACTGGACAGCTACATGTAAGAGAATGAAACTGGATTACTGTCTAACCCCATACACAAAAGTAAACTCAAAATGGATCAAAGACTTGAATGTAAATCATGAAATGATAAAACTCTTAGAAAAAAATATAGGCAAAAATCTCTTGGACATAAACATGAGCAACTTCTTTATGAACATATCTCCCCAGGCAAGGGAAACAAAAGCAAAAATGAACAAGTGGAACTATATCAAACTAAAAAGCTTCTGTGCAGCAAAGGACACCATCAGTAGAACAAAAGACATACTACACTTTGGGAGAATATTTTCATAAATGACATATCCAATAAGGGGTTGACATCCAAAATATATAAAGAGCTCATGCATCTCAACAAACAAAAAGCAAATAAGCCAATTAAAAAATGGGCAGAGATGCTGAACAGACACTTCTCCAAAGAAGAAATTCAGATGGCCAACAGGCACATGAAAAGATGCTCGACATCGCTAATCATCAGAGAAATGCAAATTAAAACCACAATGAGGTATCACCTCACACCAGTTAGGATGGCCAACATCCAAGAGACAAATAACAAATGTTGGCGAGGATTTGGAGAAAGGGGAACCCTCCTACACTGCTGGTGGGAATGTAAACTAGTTCAACCATTGTGGAAAGCAGTATGGAGGTTCCTCAAAAAACTCAAAATAGAAATACCATTTGACCCAGGAATTCCACTCCTAGGAATTTACCCTAAGAATGCAGCAGCCCAGTTTGAAAAGGACATATGCACCCCTATGTTTATCACAGCACTATTTACAATAGCCAAGAAATGGAAGCAACCTAAGTGTCCATCAGTACATGAATGGATTAAGAAGATGTGGTACATATACACAGTGGAATGTTATTCAGCCTTAAGAAGAAAACAAATCCTACCATTTGAAACAACATGGATGGAGCTAGAAGGTATTATGCTCAGTGAAATAAGCCAGGCAGAGAATGACAAGTATCAAATGATTTCACTCATCTGTGGAGCATAAGAACAAAGGAAAAACTGAAGGAACAAAACAGCAGCAGACTCACAGAACCCAAGAATGGCCTAACAGTTACCAAAGGGAAAGGGACTGGGGAGGATGGGTGGGAAGGGAGAGATAAGGTGGGGAAAGGGGCATTACAATTAGCACATGTAATGGCAGCGGCGGGGGACACAGGAAAGGCAGTATTTAGAGAAGACAAGTAGTGATTCTATAACATCTTACTACACTGATGGACAGTGACTGTAGTGGGGTATGTGGGGGGGACTTGATAATAGGGGGTCTAGTAAGCATAATGTTGTTCAAGTGATTGTGCATTAATGATACCAAAAAAAAAACCTATTACTTAAAAACCAGGAAGGAGTGATGCCTATAAAAGTCAGGTTGCTTGTGGGGACAGGAGAGGGCTGGGAAGCGGCCTGGGAAGGGCCTCCAGGGTGAGTGGCCAAGTTCTTGTTCTTGACCCGGGTGGCGTTTGCTTTCATTAAGTCATTCATTGGATGTGCATGGGTTTCCCCATCTGTGCTTTATTTTACAAGAAAGATTTCTGAAAAAGTCAGCACATGCTAAACAGGATCTTCCTCTGGCTGCTGTGTGGAGACAGACAGGACGTCGAACAATGGGAGGCGAGACGGGGAAAAAGCAGTGCAGTAATCCAGGTGGAAAGCAGTGAGATGCCGGTGTCTTTGACGGTGGTGCTGACAAGATCTCCTGACAGATAAAATGTCGGGCATGAAAGACAGGAAGCCAGGACAGCTCTAAGGTGTTAGCCAAGCAGCGGGAAGGACAGAGCTGGCACCTACTGAGATCGGGGAGAAGCAGCTTTCCTGGCAGAAGCTGACTTTGATTTGGTACATGTGAAGGATGAGATACCCTTTTAGACATTAGACCTAATGTTCCCCCCAGAGATACCCATATTCTAGTTCCCAGAATCCATGAATGTTACCTGATATGGCAAAAGGGATTTTACAGGTGTGCTAAACTAAGGATCACGAGATGGGGAAGTTACCCTGGATTATCTGAGCGGCCTCTAAATGTCATCACCATGTAAGAGGCAGAAAGGAGTCAAAGGTGGGAGAAGGCATGTGATGACAGAGCAGAGACTGGAGTGGTGTGGCCATGAGCCAGGGAATGCAGGTGGCTTCTAGAAGCTGCAAGGGGCAATGAAGGGATTCTCCCATGGAGCCTCCAAAAGGATACCTTGATGTTAGACTTCTAGCCTCCAGAACTGAGACACAATAAATGCCTGTTGTTCAAGGCACTGTGATACAGCAGCCCTAGTAAATAATCATACGGTCACCCTCAGTAACATGTGAGCTTCATGCAGGCAGGGACCACATCAGTTGGTTCCCTAGTGTACAGATCCAGCACCTAAAACAAAGCCTGCACATAGCAAGCACATGAAGGCACACAGCCCTGGCAGCTGTTTTGCGACCACGAGGAAAGGAGCTGATCCGGGATGGAGCCAATATGAAGTGGGGCTGAGACATGGGTGATGATAAACTGGGTCCTGATCACACTGGCTGACCCGGCAGATCGAGCCTTTTTGGTTGTGTACTCTGTATTAATATCTGTATTTCTTTGAGTTGAGTTTTTTGTTATTAGTAGTTCAAACCGTTGCTGTATATACCCTATTGAAAGAGATGAGTCCAAGACTCCCCCCGCCATCCCCATCCCTGGCAGGACCCCAGGGGGCTTCCTTTCCTCACCTCCTCAATTTTGCTGGACAGAGCCCCTGGCAAGTGGTAGAGAGTGTGAGAAGACAGGAGCACAGACTAGATCCGTGGGGCACTGGGGAGCCACTGAGAGTTTCATATAGGAGAGTGACAAGGTCAGAGCATTCATTCATTCAACAGTCATTTCTCCTGGGTACCAGACCCCTTTGAGGATGCTGGGGACACAGAGGTATATCAGACCAGGTCCCTGGCCTGGAGGAGCTCACCGTCTGATGCACAGACATGAAGGAGATAGTGAGCCAGAGGAGATAGGGCTGTGTGGCCAGGGAAGAAGAGAGGACATTGCCTTGGGGTCAGGGAAAGTCCCCTCCCCTTGCTTGCCGGAGGGGAAGATACTCAAGTTGGGTCATTAAGGATGAGCAGATTATTTACCAGGAAGGGGAAGGTTTTCATCCATTCATTCATTTGTTCAGGAAACACCTTAAGTATTGCTGGTGCCAGGTCTGTGCTGGACCCTGGGGATCCAGCAATGAGTCCCAATCAGTACCTGTCCCCAAGCAGGACCTCGTCCAGTGTGGCTACAGACGTATGGAGGCAGCAGGAGGTGGTATGGGAGACCAGAGTGGGGAAGAGCTGGCTCTGCTGGGGAAGCTGTGGGGATTAAGCTGGGTCTTGAAAGCCAGATTTACCAGCCAGAGATGGCGGCAGGATATTCCAGCAGGAGGAGCCTGAGCAAAGGCTGGCAAGCTGGAAAGTAACAGTTTGCCTCCAGGCCAATAAGGGAGCAGGGGTTGTTTGGGGATGGGCTGAGAAACCTGGATTTTATCCTGTTAGCAGTAAGGATTCCTGAAGGGTACGAGCAGGAGAGCAACAGAGTTCAGAAGATCACTTGGGGCCACCACAGGACTGTGAGCCCAGAACAAGGGCAAGCCAGCTGAGCAGCCTTTGGGGCCGACTGGTGTGGATGGAGGACCCGTCAACTCACCTCAGTTAGAGCCGACTGGGGCCCAGTGGCTGGAGTCCATTCACACTCCCTCTCCTTCCCGTCCACATTTCTGGCTGGCAGGGCTGCGGGAAGGACAAAGGAGCTGGGAAAAAGTCTCCCTTCCTCCTAGGGCTGACCCCCTGGCCATGCTGGATGAGCCCCCAAAATGTCCAGAAGTAGGAGGACCAGTCAGAACATGAGTGTCCCTGCAGGAATCACAAGGACAAGTGTATTTATTGAAACTACCCTAGCCCCACATTTCCACTGGGCCCCGAGCCTCGGTACACAGCAACTTCACCACTGTTCTCAGCACTTACCACAGTCACTAAATACATGTTTGGGAGACAAGGTGATGAAGGCCTATCACCTGGGCAGGAACTTCTGTCTTGCTGTTATGGCAGCACAGCACGGTGCCTGGCCTACAGTAAGTACTTCTTCAATATCTATTCACAGAGATCTCTCTACCTGAACCCCTGGGATGATGCCTCTGGGATTTCTGATTATCATCCATAGGATTTGAGCCCAGGTAAGTCAGCATCCAAAACGGTTGCTATCCCTACAACTGCAAGAGAGCTTCAACTTTTTTTTTTTTAAACCATGATCCACTTACAATTAAACAAAACCTTCAGGAAACAATACTTAATTTTACAAAGTAGAAAGTACTGGGATGTTTTCTAGTCTAGTCTCTTCTACTGCATTAAAGAAAATTATAGTCACTACCCACTGAGTTAGTTTCGTGACCCAGAACATGCAAAACACTGTACCATAGTGTGGGGAACTGCCTTTGCATCTCAGCCTCGCCACGAGGGTGGCTGCTGGGAACTGCCTTTGAATCTCAGCCATGCCACGAAGATGGCCACTGAGAACTCAGCCGCGCTGCAGGGGTGGCCGCCAAAAGCCCCCTGAGGTTTAGCTGCGCCCACTCCGGTCCGCTTCTTACATCAGAGACAGCTGCGCATGCGCGCAACTCTGTGCCTGATTCGGAAAAGTGAAAGTCACCTTATTAGCATAGGTGACCGATCGGGAGAGACTTCACCCTATATATCCCATGCCCTGAGCCCCAATAAACGAGTTCTCCCTTCGAGTGAACTTCCTGTCGCGTCTGATTGTCTCCGGCGAAAGGAGCGGCCAGCGGCGAGTGGCCAGCGGCCAGCGGCGGCGGCAGCAGAGGCTGGAGCGGCTGCAAGCGGCGGCGGCGCCGAGCGCCGGAGGCTGCGGGAACGGGCGGACAGCCGGCGCTTACCTCCCTTGCTCTGCCTATCGGGGCGAGCCCCTCTCCCTCCCTTCCTCAGAGGGTTACGGAAAGAGCTTGCAACAGAAAGAGCTTGTAACACAAAGAGCTGTAGTCCTGACCCAGAGCAGGACCGGAGGGAGAGAGGTGAAAAAACTCCGATACCATAGGGCTTTACGCATCTGTAGCCACTGTGAATTTCCTAAGTAGCATGTTTTCAGCACTCCGTGCTCTGAAGCAGCAGGATGATTTCATGACACAGGTCCACAATTCTTAAGCCTCTCGGGCCAGATGTGCTTTGAAATTCAGAAATTTTCAGATTTTAAAAGGGTGATTACCATATACAATATATTCATTAAAATCCTAGTGCCATGTGGGACAGGCAGCAATTTGTAATTGAACACATCCATAGAGTGAGGGGTATAAGTATTCACTCTAAGTAAGAATAATTAAAGGTTATAAATCACAGCAACTTTGTTAAGGTTTGGGTAGCAAATTTATGAAAAAAACTGTCTTCAGAGTTTCTAGATTTTGATAACAGATAAGGCAGTAAACAAGTAAGTACTAATGTTTACTTAACAATGACTTTTTTCATGTAACAGAGGTTAAGCCTTGATGTGTGAGTATAATTCTGTCCACAGATGTCTTGTTTGACCCACACAGTATCTACTGGCAGATAGGCTTTAAAAGAAAATTATTTTAAATAGTCCCAAACTTGAAAACTGGGTAATTGCACCTAAAACTTTGATCTCCAGCTCCCAAAAAATCCTAGGATTTGGCCACACTGGTTCTGCATTCCCACCAAGCTAGTTAGTTGGAGCCTATTTAAGGCTACCCTTTATATAGGGCAAGTACTCCCCGGTTGCCCCACACCAAGCACTTGCCCCAGGCGGGTTCTCCACCTTATCTGCTGGCTCTCATAGACTTCTGAGTTTGAGACCTATCTACAGCTTACAAACCACCTTCCGTCCACATCTCATCTACTCTCAGCCCTGGCAGCGAAGAAACGGGAGCCCTGATGTAAAGTTCAAGGTCACCCAGCCTGTCAGAATGATTTGAGCCAAACAATTATAGGACTCAAAAACTTTGGGCCCTGAGTCCAGAAGTCTTGCTTCTTCTTAGTGTGGGATCAATGGCCTGATTATTCTCCGTTTCCACACTTCAGTTTCCATTGGGACAAAATGGGGCAAATACAACAGACCCACAGTCCCTTATCTGCAACTCTAAATACCAAAACACTCTGCAAACCTGAACCTTATTCCTAAATTGAGAGCAAACCTTAACCCGAATTGCTACAGACTACGTATACCTTTACTCCCTAAAGTGTCAAAATTCAATTTCTGGCAGAAATAGTCAACTTCCAAGAATCGCGCCAGATCCTGCATGGGAGTGTTGCCTAATTGTAAAATACGCACCCCATTAACGCTGAAAAATCTGATTCCCGAGATGATCCTGGTGCCAAAGGTGTCCGGAATCTGTGGGCACCGCTGCGCAGATGGTGGGAGAAAGGCGAGTACAGAGCAGCGGCTGGCACAAAGAAAGTGGTAAAAGTTCAGTACTTTGACCCCCAGAAAAACTTCCTTTTGAGACAGGGACTGTGGGTATAGTCAGAGTAGGGTGAGGGCCTCCGGAAAAAGCAAGGCAGGATATTTGCAGTCGGAGCAATGTAACTACATGCAAGGAAACCCCCTTCCAAAACTCTGTGTTAAACATTCAACTCTAGAGTCATTCTTCAGTGAGATAGTTAATACACACTAGATAAAGAAGAGTAGCATGTGTTTATTTTATGCTAATCATTTATAATCATGTGTAAGATTCCCTTTAACATGCTAAAAGGCCCAGGCCTATGTGCGATCTTTCCTCCTTCGGATCTGATGATGATTTTGCAAACTGGGCAAACTAATTTAGTATGCAGGCCCAGCCATAACACAGTAAAAGGCAAGAAGAATTCCACCCTAAAGATAAGCTTGCACTTAACTTACTCTTTAGCAAACAGTACCTCTGCCCACCTTGGGGGCTGAGCAGGTGGCCTTGTTTCATATGCCCCAGACCAAGATGCTGGTATCTCAGGGAGAAATCAAGAGCAAGAAGTTACTTGTATCAAGTTACTTGTAAATATCCTAGGGCCACTTAATAAGTCCACACCCCTAAGTTTTTTTTCATGTTCTCGAAAAATCCTCAACTGCCTATAAAACCCCCTAGACAACGCACCACTACGGACTCTCTTGTCTCCTCCTGGCGTAAGCCGGGAGCTCTGTCCTCTCATTTTATCTTTAAATAAAAGCCTGTACCTTGCTCTCCTACCCTGAGTGTTTGTGAAGCTCATTCTTCGGCTTCGTGAACAAGAACCCCGGCATCACTTTCATTCGTCCCTCGAGATCCTCCCAGCTTTGCCAGCGACTTTAGGCAACTCACCACCTCCTTCAGTCTGTTTTCTCACCCCAAAATAAAGTAAAATAGAATCGCTCCTCTCGGGGCTGCCGGTGAGGGCCGGAAAACACTTTTAACAACAGCCTGGCAGATCACAGGCTCTTAAAGATTTCACCTAGACATCCACCGCTCAAGGCGACGAGCCCTTCGCCGAGGTCGCCCGCTAAGCATTTCGTCACTTCTCAGGAAGGATGGAACTCCCAATCATCCAGGATCCTCAGGGACCCCAAACCCGGCATCTCCTCACCTCGGGATTGCAGTCCGCCAGGTTAACACACGCGACCCCAGCCGGAGGCAGCCAGTTACTCAACTCCTCTCACACGCGCCTCCGCACAGCCACTTTCAGTGCCTCGCGGGCTCCCTCAGAACTACTCCACCCAAGGTTCTCCGCGTCAGCGCGAGGATTCCGTTTCCCAGAGGGCTGTGCGCACGCTTTCTCTTGTCTTCCAATTTCCACCCGCTTCAGCGGCCTTAGAGGTCCCGCTGAGCACTCTGGGAAATAAAGTAGAAACAAAATTGGAAACAGTCTTGTGGTATTGTAGTCCAGCTTTCACCCTGTTGAAGGGTAATCTATAATCAGTGCTCTATAAGACTAAGAGGCTTTTCCATTTCTTAAGGCGACAACCAGGGGGTTGCCATGGAAACGCGTTGAGAAAGAAATTGGGATTCTTGAGCAGACGCGTGGAAGGGGCGGAGTTGAGGCGGGAAAAATGATACTATGATCTCTGCCTGATTAATGAAGAGAAGCCTCGTAGTTCATCCCTCCTTATGATTAGCTCCATACTGGCATATGCGCAGTGGGACGAGGAAGCGTTCCAAAGAGGGTGGGATTGGGGTGGGATTGGGGTGGGCGACGGCCTTGAGTGAGAGGATCGGCTGGCCTACT
>JAQQAC010019400.1:14982414-15079830 GCA_029783875.1 Phataginus tricuspis | reverse complement strand
CCCCGTGCCCCCCCAACATTGTGTCTGCTAATCGTAATGCCCCTTTTCCCCCTTGTCCCTCCCTTCCCACCCATCCTCCCCAGTTCCTTTCCCTTTAGTAACTGTTAGTCCATGCTTGCGTTCTATGAGTTTGCTGCTGTTTTGTTCTTTCACTTTTTTTTTTCTTTGCTCTTATGCTCCACATATGAGTGAAATCATTTGATACTTGTCTTTTTCCACTTGGCTTATTTCACTGAGCATAATACCCTCTAACTCCATCCATGTTGTTGCAAATGGTAGGATTTGTTTTCTTCTTATGGCTGAATAATATTCCATTGTGTATATGTACCACCTCTTCTTTATCCATTCATTTACTGATGGACACTTAGGTTGCTCCCATTTCTTGGCTATTGTAAATAGCGCTGCGATAAACATAGGGCTGCATCTGTCTTTTTGAAACTGGGCTGCTTCATTCTTAGGGTAAATTCCTAGTATTGGGATTCCTGGGTCAAATGGTATTTCTATTTTGAGTTTTTTGAGGAACCTCCATACTGCTTTCCACAATGGTTGAACTAATTTGCATTCCCACCAGCAGTGTAGGAGGGGTCTCTTTTCTCCACATCCTCGCCAACATTTGTTGTTGTTTGTATTTTGGATGTTGGCCATCCTCACTGGTGTGAGGTGATATCTCATTGTGGTTTTAATCTGCATTTCTCTGATGATTAGCGATGTGGAGCATCTTTTCATGTGCCTGTTGGCCATCTGAATTTCTTCTTTGGAGAAGTGTCTATTCATATCCTCTGCCCATTTCTTAATTGGATTATTTACTTTTTGTTTCTTGAGGTGAGTGAGTTCTTTATGTATTTTGGATGTCAATCCCTTATCTGACATGTCATTTATGAATATATTCTCCCAAAATGTAGGATGTCTTTTTGTTCTACTGATGGTGTCCTTTGCTGTACAGAAGTTTTTCAGCTTGATATAGTCCCACTTGTTCATTTTTGCTTTTGTTTCCCTTGCCTGGGGAGATATGTTCATGAAGAAGTTGCTCGTGTTTATGTCCAAGAGATTTTTGCCTATGTTTTTTTCCAAGAGTTTTATGGTTTCATGACTTACATTCAGGTCTTTGATCCATTTTGAGTTTACTTTTGTGTATGGGGTTAGACAGTAGTCCAGTTTCATTCTCTTACATGTAGCTGTCCAGTTTTGCCAACACCAGCTGCCGAAGAGGTTGTCATCTCCCCATTGTATATCCAAGGCTCCTTTATCATTTATTAATTGACTGTATATGTTTGGGTTAATGTCTGGATTTTCTATTCTGTTCCACTGGTCTGTGGGTCTGTTCTTGTGCCAATACCAAATTGTCTTGATTACTGTGGCTTTGTAGTAGAGCTTGAAGTCAGGGAGCATAATTCCCCCTGTTTTATTCCTCCTTCTCAGGATTATTTTGGCTATTCGGGGTCTTTTGTTGTTCCATATGAATTTTAGAACTATTTGTTCCAGTTCATTAAAGAATGCTGTTAGTATTTTGATAGGGATTGCATTGAATCTGTAGATTGCTTTAGGTAGTATAGCCATTTTGACAATATTTATTCTTCCTAGCCAAGAGCATGGGATGCATTTCCATTTGTTAGTGTCCTCTTTAATTTCTCCTAGGAGTGTCTTGTAGTTTTCAGAGTACAGGTCTTTCACTTCCTTGGTTAGGTTTATTCCTAGGTATTTTATTCTTTTTGATGCAATTGTGAATGGAATTGTTTTTCTGATTTCTCTTTCTGTTAGTTCATCATTAGTGTATAGGAAAGCAACAGATTTCTGTGTATTAATTTTGTATCCTGCAACTTTGCTGAATTCAGATATTAGTTCTAGTAGTTTTGGAGTGGAGTCTTTAGGGTTTTTTATGTACAGTATCATGTCATCTGCAAATAGTGACAATTTGACTTCTTCTTTACCAATCTGGATGCCTTGTATTTCTTTGTTTTGTCTGATTGCTGTGGCTAGGACCTCCAGTACTATGTTGAATAACAGTGGAGAGAGTGGGCATCCCTGTCTTGTTCCTGATCTTAGATGAAAAGCTTTAAGTATGATGTTAGCTGTGGGTTTGTCATATATGGCCTTTATGATGTTGAGGTACTTGCCCTCTATACCCATTCTGTTGAGAGTTTTTATCATGAATGGATGTTGAATTTTGTCAAATGCTTTTTCAGCATCTATGGAGATGATCATGTGGTTTTTGTTCTTCTTTTTGTTGATGTGGTGGATGATGTGATGGATTTTCGAATGTTGTGCCATCCTTGCATCCCTGGGATGAATCGCACTTAATCATGGTGTATGATCCTCTTGATGTATTTTTGAATTCGGTTTCTAATATTTTGTTGAGTATTTTTGCATCTATGTTCATCAGGGATATAGGTCTGTAATTTTCTTTTTTGGTGAGGTCTTTGCCTGGTTTTGGTATTAGAGTGAAGCTGGCTTCATAGAATGAGTTTGGAAGTATTCCCTCCTCTTCTATTTTTTGGAAAACTTTAAGGAGAATGGGTGTTATTTCTTCTCTATATGTCTGGTAAAATTCAGAGGTGAATCCATCTGGTCCGGGGGTTTTGTTCTTGGGTACTTTTTGATTACCGATTCAATTTTGTTGCTGGTGATTGGTCTGTTTAGTTTTTCTGTTTCTTGCTTGGCCAGTCTTGGAAGGTTGTATTTTTCTAAGAAGTTGTCCATTTCTAAGTTTTCCAGCTTGTTAGCATATAGATTTTCATAGTATTCTCGTATAATTCTTTGTATTTCTGTGGGGTCCGTCGTTATTTTTCCTTTCTCATTTCTGATTCTGTTTATGTGTGTAGATTCTCTTTTTGTGGATGGAGTTTTATTTTGGAAAAGTTAAGTACGTTGCTGTCCACCATGGTCTTACCTGTCTTCACTCCCATTAGCACTGGGTGAGAGCATAGGGGAAGTTTTGGAAGGTCAAAGCTACAGTAAATCCCCTTTACAGTTAAGTGTGGCAAGGCTACATGGATGTGCCTGACAAGAAGCTTCCCTAAGCCCTCGTCTGTCCGTGGCTGGTTGGAATCCAAGCCCAGTGTTTGTCTAACTCGGGTCCTCAAGGGGAGGCAGTGTTGCCTGCAGGGGGCGTGTGGCAGGCATTTTTGCTTATCACAACCAATGAGAGGGTGTCCCTGACACCCAGTGGTTAGAGGCCACGGTGCTGCTCCACATCTCGCAAGGAGGGCACAGGCCACCCCACCACAAAGACCCGTCCGGCCCTAATGGCGCCAGCACCGTGCTTGAGGCCAGAGCCAAGTGTGTAAGAGCGACGTCCACTGGGGCGGCAGCTTGTCTCCTGCCATAGCACCTTCCCGTTGGCCCCTTGCCTACAAGTGCTTCTTCATTCCTGGGACCTTTACTCCCCATCCTAGGGCTGAAAACCAGAGATAACGTGTGTAAAGCTCTTTACAAGATGCCTGGTTGCTGAATGCTCCAAAAAGACTATGTGTTTGGGGTTTTCTGTAGGGTAGGGGGCTTTCTGCCTTAGCCACGGACACTCCCAAAGTGCAGGCATGACCGTCGCCACCCAGCTTGCCCTCTCCTGTCCCTCCAGCTGTCCAAGCGACCTCCGGGTCCTCCTTACGTGCCCGACCTCTCCCCTTTCCCAGGACCTGGCGGTGGCCAAGAGCATTGTCACTTGTCAGTCATCCACTGGCGGAGTCTCGTCTGTCTGGGGTGCCCGCATCACTGGCCTTCCCATTTGACTAGCACAAGGGAAAGTTTCAAGCTCCAAACCTGCCAAACCCTTTCAGGATCACTGTAGTTTTACTCAGTGGCAGGTTTGTGCCTTGGTTAGGAACTGAATGAGCTATTTAAGAAGTCCTGTGGCCTTGAAGTATCTTGAAAATCATCTCACCTCTGCTTCATGGCAGCCACTTGCCTTGGCCAGCATGGTTGGTCTACTGTGTGTCCACCACGCCCGCCTCCCCTCAGGTTCTAGACAAGGCTAAGCTGGATCCCACCTCAGGACCTTTGCACTTGACATTCCCATGGTCTGGAGTACTTTTCCCTTCATTTTTGCATGGCTGGCTCTTTCTCATTATTGACTCTCAGGCCCTGAAGCCTCCCCACGTCGTCTCCTATCACATCACCTGTTTTGTGCACAGACCTGTCCCCTTCTGGAGGGAAATGTGTCCACCCCTCCCCTCCAAATTGTAAACCCAGCAAAGGTTTTATTTGTTCCTCTTGGTCATGGTAGTATCTCCAGTCCCTAGAAAGTGCCTGTCCCTAGTAGGGGCCTAAAGGGTGCTCCTTGAATGAGTAAGACACTAACAGCTATTTTTATTGTCTTCTACAACTTTCAGCTCACAGTTTGAAATAGACAGAATCAAGACAAAAGAAGAAATGTGACTCAAACCTGCTGTAGAATCACAGATAAGCTTCTAGAAAGATCCTTTGAATGTGCATCCCTGCCGCTTCTTCAGGCAATACTACTTAGCTGTCTCTACAAGTGTCAGGGAAGCTGGCAGTTAGGATTCCAAATAATGTGAACTCCCATCTCTCCACCATCCTGAACTTTCAGCCAGCTGCTGGGGTTATGGACAGAGAAGACCTCCAAGTCAAGGTCGGGGTTGAGCCGCCCCCCTCGGTGGGGACCCTTCCTACCTTGGGTACCAC
This sequence comes from Phataginus tricuspis, assembly GCA_029783875.1. Taxonomy (NCBI): domain Eukaryota; kingdom Metazoa; phylum Chordata; class Mammalia; order Pholidota; family Manidae; genus Phataginus; species Phataginus tricuspis. The sequence goes on along the minus strand of JAQQAC010019400.1, from coordinate 15,075,192 downwards.
CCTGCTTTGGTAATAAATTGTTCCATTGGAGCCTGGTGAGTCAAGTGTCTACAGAAAACGTTCCTTTTGGAGACATTTAGCTCCTTTCTTCCCATCTTTTCATCCCTTCAACCTTTCACACAACCGTTCACTCTTCATTCGTCCATCCAAACCTCCATGTAGATGCCCATCCATCCCTCCATCCACCCATTCTCCTATCCACTTACCCTTCCTCTCTCCCATCCCTTCATCCTTCCCTTCACTCAGCAAATGCTCAGCAGGCATTTATTGAGTGCGTGCTGTGTGATGTGCCCCGTGCTGCCCCAAGGATCCCCACCAATGGCCTTGAATTTAGGGAGCCGACCATCAAGGGCGAGGAAAAGGTATTAAATGAGACGATCTCGGGATATGCTCTCCACTCCAGAAGTACGGCCATGCTAGAGAGTAGGGAGTGCCTCTGGGGAGAGCCTGGACACAGGGACCAGGGAGGAGGCTGGCACAGCACCTGCCCCTCTGGGAGTGTGAGTCTCACCTGCAGCTGTGGGACAGTGGCTGGAGGAAGGGAGGGCCTGAGGAGAGACTTCAAAGGCAGCCTGGCCAGCAGCACAGCGGAGGGATTCCAAAGAGGAAGAGATAAACACACCTCTTGGTCTTAAGTATCTTGAGTTATCACCCACCTTACTTCCCAATGGAAAAATCAGGCCAGGCTGGGGAAAGACTTCTCGGAGACACCCAGATTCTTGCCTACTCAGATGAGGCAGAAGCAATTTACTGGACTGAGGATCATTTCCTGGCTGAAAGCAGGGTGCATGTAACCCTTTCCAGAAGGGGATATTCCTTAGAGTAAAAACCTCCTGCTTACATCCCCTTTGCTCAAGAGTCCACAAATAAATGGACATTACCTGCCCTTCAGGGCCCCAAATCAGATTAAAACCTTAGTCACAGTGCCAATGTCTTCCCCTCCCATAAGACCCCTTGGTCCATCAATCACCCCAAGGTCCCAGCAGGCCCTCTGTCCTCCATCCTCAGCTCTGAGCGAGCAAAGCCACCTGGGACCCAGTGCTACTGAGACAACAGGAGATTGGCCTGTCCAGGCGGAGCTGGGAGAGTGTGGACAACTGCCCTCTGTGTCTCGGAACCCGCCTTTGTCTTGCCTGCAGAGCCCAGGTTCTTGACCTTGTGTGTTCCCCCACCTTGGAAAGAGGAGGATGTTATCCTTGGCCTAGAAGAATCACACAGCCCCTGGGGGAGCAGGAATGACCCCCATGCCCATTCTCAGCCCCCCTCCACCCTGCCTCTGCCCCGAAATGAAAACCTGGTTCAGGGTTAATCAGACATGTGTGGTGCTGGCAGTGGATTTTTTAGCAATTTTTTACTGGAAAACACCTCTGAGCCTTCGGTAAATGCAGGTACATGGTGCAGCCCCCAGGAGGCCCCAGGAGGCGGCTGGGAAGGGCAAATCATTCCCCTTGGCTTGGGAGATATTTTTCTTGTGAAAAAGTCTTGCTTCTAAGACTGTTACAAGCAAATCCCTTGTAGCTGCAACGTCAGGAACAATACCAAATGTTCGCAGCGCCTATCTTACTGACACTAAAAAACAAAATCCAACTGAGTGAACTTTAAAGATTTTATTGGCTCTATTCAATGATTCGTGAAAGCAGTGGAGCAGACAGAAAGGAGCCCTGACAGCTGCACCAAATGAAATACTACAGGCAGGAGGGACCAGAAACAGGGAGTTCTAGGCAAAACAGCAGGTTGGTTATTTCAAGGTCGCTTTCCTTTGGGGGGGGTGGCAGGGGTCTGTCAGGCAGATGGTCTCACTAGTGCTGATTGGGCAATTCCTGATGAACCGGTTTACAATTCCATTTCTGAGAGAGCCGAAACTGTAATTAATTAAGTGGTTGGGTGATGTGGGGTTTGGCATAAGCAACTCCTGTTTGGGGACTGTTAGCTTGCTTTGAATACTTAGTTGGAAGCTAATGGGAAAAAATTACTGCCTTTGATGGTGATGTTCCAAATTTTGATGGATGCTTGTGAAAGGTGCAGACAATGTTTATTCGGAGTGGAATTGTAGGATGAATGATTCCAAGGAAGGCTTTGGACGCCTCGCCCGTTACATAATGTTGCACAAATAGCATTGGAGGGCATTTCTGTTGACACTGAAATCATTGTCTGGAAATTGTTTTCTAACTTAGCCTTTATATTGTTTGAGCTGAGCAATTAAAGGATTTTTATAATTTGTTGCCATTCTGTATTCTTCAGCTCCCTCTCTCATTCCAACCCCACTTGTTAGCTCTCTCTAACAAATGAAGTCCAGAAAATCCTCAGTATATTTACTTGAAGCACTGAAAGTATATTTTAGTTCTGAAGAAAAAGCTCTGTGATGGGTGTACTTAACTCCTTTCAGGTTCCTGGACCCGATTCCAATGGGTGTATGTATTGGGGGTGGGGGAGTCTTCCCATACACAGCACCAGGCAATTCTCTAACACCAACAGCGTGTTGAAGAATCAACCTCAATCCTGCGCTATCTGCCTGGAGACAGCACCAGACTCCCAGGTTAATGGCTCCGTCCTACAAGACTGCCCTCCCCCCCCCCCACTCCAGATTCCGGTTGTGTTGGCGGGAAAATAGATATGAGCGGGGTGGAAAGAAAAAAAGGCCAGTAAGCCCACTAGAAGGGACTCAAAAGAGTTAACCAGTTAAAAATAAAAAGCAATCTGGCCTAGAAGTTTGAATACTCCCCAGATAAGAAAAAGTATCTCAGCACAGCCTATGTTTTCACGGTGTCAATTAGCACATACCATTGTAAGATTTACTGTAGCACCTGCTCAAAGGCCCAGCTTATTCAGGAAGACTTCTATCTTAAAGCTAAGATTGCATTTTAATCAAACAGACAGTGGCTCAGCCCACCTTGGAGGCAGGGCAGGCAGACTTGATTGATAGGCTTCCAGACAGAAGCTGATATCCTGGAAAGGAATCAAAGCAGTAAATTTCTTGTGTTAAGTTAAAAGAAGAAACTTCATGTCTTATCAAAGAGGAACGTTCTGGGACCATGTGGCAGGTCTGCACCCAGCCCTTTGTCACTGTCCTGAAAATCCTCAACCTATAAAAACCCCAGACCCTAAATCTCTTGGTGCGCTCCTCTCTCTGACGTCACCCGCACTTTCTAAGTGTGTCACTTTAAACTTTCCCCAATCTTTCAGCGTGCCTCTCTCTCTAAAGTAGCCCACAGTCCCCTTTCTCTTGAGTGTGCACTTTCTTTCTTTAAATAAAACTTAAACCTTTCAAGGCCCACTGTGTCAGCTTGACTTCTGGAGGGGCTGGAGACAGAGTAGTGAGGCCAGCCGTCCAGGTGCTCCGTGCCTGTGTGACTGACCCTGTATTCATTTCCTGGGGGTTGCCACTATGGCCATAACAAAGAACCACACAGACCGGGTGGCACAAAACAACAGAAAGGTATCGTCTCTCGGTTCTGGAGGCTGGAGTCTGAGACCAAGGCATTGGCAGGGTTCATTCCTTTTGAGGCCGGGAGGGAGAGGATCTGTTCCCAGCTCCCTGGCTCGTCCGTGACATCTTCACATCGTCTTCCCTCAGTACATGTTTGTCTCTGTGTCCAGATTTCCTTTCTTTATAAGGACATGGGTCATACTGGATCAAGGCCCAACGTAATGACCTTGCCTTAACTTAGTCACCTTCAAAGACCTTATTTCCAAATAAGGTCACCTTCGCAGGTATTGGGAGCTAGGAATTCAAGGTCTTTGGTGGGGGGCACGATTCAACCCGTCACAGGCCCCCACTGAAAGGAAACCCTAGACACGGAGGCCCAGGTGAGCATCCTTGGTTGGGAACACGCCCTATGTGTGGCCACATGGTGTTACTTGGTTTATTAGCCAGCTTTGGGCTGCCGTAAAATACCACAGGCTGGGGCACTTAAGCAGAAGTTTATTTTCTCACAGTTCTGGAAACCACAAGATCAAGACACCGGCCAGGTGAGGGCCTGCTTCTTGGATTTCAGAGGACCATCCTCTTCCCATGTGACATAGGGAGAAACCTCTGGTGTCTCTTCTTATAAGGACACTAATCCTATAGCATCAGGGCCCCAGCCCTATGACCCTATTTACCTTTCATTACCTCCTTGTCGCTGGCTCCAAATACAGTCACACTGTTAGGGCTTCAGCATGAATCTGGGGGGCACACAGTTCAGTCCACAGCGGTGGGAGAAGTAACTGCTGTCCACATAACCCCAGTGGGAGACACAACTGGAAGCTCATGCCTGGTCTCTGGGCACCTTTTCCGTGTGAAGGTTTTAATCTGTATCCTTTTGCTATAATGAACCATGAGTTCCTTCCAGTGAGTCATTGTCTTGCTGATGGGTTTCAGCCCCTGGCAAGTTCACTATGGATTACAATGGACCTAAGAAATGACAGTGGAACGTTCTTGGAGTGAAAGGGTTATACCCAACTTTATTCCCACGGTGGCAGGTCAGTCACTAGATCCTGTCCACTCAGAGCGAGTCTGCATGCAGCAAGCCCGTCTCTGCCTCTGGGCCTCTCTGTCCCCGCAGCCATCTCAGTCTCTGTCCTCGGTGTTGCCACCACGCCAGTCTCTGCTCTCCTGCAGCCTTGTAGCCCTGCTACCGTGTCGTCCAGAGCCCTGGGTGGAGCTTTTTATATACAGCCAATAATGACGTATTGCCCACACGTGTAGTGAGGTAGCCAACCAGGGCCAGGTGAGGATCCTGGCCACAGGAACCTTCACTTTATCCACAGTCATCAAACCTCAAGGTTGTCTTGGGGACTCCAGAACAGACTGCTTCCCTCCTCAGGCTGTGGAGCAGTTCCTACTTTACTGTTTCCCTCTCTTGGGGAGATGGCGCCCACCTGCCTGGTTCTGTCAGTTCTACAGACCAGGGCTCAGCGATCTTGGTAGAACCACGGTATTCCACTTGCCATGGGCCCTGGGTGTCTAGGAGGGGAAGTTGGTGACCAGGAAAATTGCTGAGTCTATCACAAATACATGAAAGGAAATGGGATACACGCAGCCAGAAACTACACAGAGAAAGTACCAGTTCCTCTTCATCTGTACCCAGTTCCTACTTTACTTCTCAACTTGTCTTGCAAAAATGAGCTGACACCACTTTTAACTAGATGGCCCCAGGTGGACACCACAGGACACCACGCAGCATCTGCACAGCATGTTCTCCAGCCCGTGGATGCCCACCCAAGGTCACTGCATCTCCTGTTCATCCTGCTTCTGCATTGTCCATGGACCCCATGGATGGCAGCTGCAGAAGGGCCTCAGGAGCAGGTTCTGTGCAGAGGGGACACTGGGACCTCTGTCTCTGACTCGCTCTGCTTTGCCTTGGTTTGAGTCAATGTGGGGAAAATGGAAGCTCCTTTGGCCAGGATCCTCACCTGACCCTAAACTACTTGATGATGTAATCAGCCTACTGCTAGGCTAATGCTTCCACACCTGAAGGCAATGAGCTATTACTGACTGAGTCACTATATAAAGAGTTCTGCTGAGTGCTCTGGGCAGAGGCAGAGATGGAGGTAGGTTACAGACCTGCGGACTGCTGGATGCAGATGTGATTCTAGTGTTCGATCTACCCCCAGGAGAATAAAGCCAGGTATAAACCTTTTACCCCAAGTATGTCCCATTGCCATTTCTTGGTCTCACTGAATTCATAGTGAAACCCTCAGGCAAGCCAGTCAGATTTCAATTTCTGCAGAATTGCAAAACAGGCTCCTCAAACTTCCCTTTTTTCTAATCAAGTAAGCTATTCTTGCTTTTCCAATATATGGTCAGAAAGAATGGAGTGGGAAGGCAAGCCACTGGCAGGGTTCCAGGGCGCCAGGACCACACGGCATTCACCCATAGTGGGGTGCTGAGGGTCAAGAAGTCACCTAAGGGCAGGAAGTGTCCAGTGGAAGAGAGAAACCCTATTCTCCCTCCTCTGTGGGAGACATCATTGCCTTTGGGTCTCCTTGGCCTGAAAATCAGGTCCAGTTGCCTGGCTACAAGCCTGCCTGGGGAGAAGAACTGGGTGGAGAGTCTATCCCAGTACTTGAAATGAATAACACCCAAATGTGTGTGTGTGAGCTTGTGGATGTGTCAAACTGTGTATGTCTTGTACCTGTGTGTCCATATGGGATGAGGACACCCATTTGTGTGTGTGAGTGTGCACAAGTGCACACTCATGTGCTAGGCATTTGAAAGCAGCCTCATAGGCTAATATTGACGGACTGTACATATCTTGAATACCACATGACCACACGAGGGATTTGCTTTATTATTTCTGGGGCAACAGGAGCTATTTAAAGTGTTTCTAAGCAGGAGAATTAGCTTATAAATGAGGAAAATATTCAGTGCCCCTGCAGAGCCCTATCGCCTGTTGTAGAAGACCTAGGAGAGCTGCCCCCAGCCTCTGCACAGCGAGACTTATCCCTTCCGGTCTTGGAAAAGGCATCTCTGCACCTAATCTGTGTCACCAATAGCTACCTGCCCCAGGCTGAGCTGGGCTGGGGAGAGCTGAATCCTGTACCCCTTACCGCCCTTGAACCCTGGCATCCTGGAGCTGCCCCACGCAGAGTCAGAGCAGGAAGGTGAATTCACCTGTTGTGCTTAGGTGCGTGTGCTGGGAGCCTGCAGGTGCCGAGTCAGTACCTGACTTTCCCAGACTCCACCCAGCATCTTCGCTATGGTCCTGGGGGCTGAGGACTGACAGGAGCTCAGACCAGGTACAGGGACAGGACATCTAGGACCACAGCCATGCGACATTGGCCATGGAGAGATGGGGGGATGGCACGGGGTAGGGATGAGAGTTCCTCTCTCTCTCCTTCCACGGACAGAATCAGAGAAAACGCTATATTCCAGGCAGAGGACTCAAGAAGACAGCATACGTGACAGGCTGAAAAATAGCCCCAAAGGTGTCCTCGTCCTAAACCGTGTGAATATGTGACCTTGCATGGCAAAAGAGACTTTGTGGGTGAGGTTATGTTAAGGATCTTGGGATGGAGAGATTCCCTGGGTGGGACCAAAATGTCATCACAAGTTTCTAAGAGAGGCAGAGGGGAGATCAGCCCACAGGAGGGGTAGAAGGATCCATGACGACAGAGGTGATGGCAGTGATACAAGCCAGCAGAAACTGCAAGACGCAAGGGACGGATTCACCCCCAGAAGGTTCAGAAGGAACCAACCCCACTGACCCCTTGGTTTTATCCCCATGAGACTCAGTTTGGATTTTTGGACTCCAGAACTTTAAGAGAATACGTCTGTGGTGTTTTAAGCCTCCGTTTAAATTTAAAACCTGCTCCCTAGGGAAGCTCCATCTCCTTGACTTTTCCAACTTCTAGAGCCGCAGTCCTTGCCTCCCGGCCCCTTCCTCCATCTTCAGTACCGAGAGTGTAGCATCTTCTCTCTCTGACTCTGCTTTCATTTGCTTCTCTGTCCTGTGGCCTTTTCTGTGTTCAAATATCCCTCTGCTTCCCTTTTATAAGGATGCTTGTGGTTACATTCAGGGCCACCCAGATCACCAAGGATAATCTCCCCATCTCAAAATGCTTAATTTAATCACACGGGCAAAGTCCTTTGTGCTGTAGAAATTAACATTCACAGGTTTCAGGGATTAGGTCCCGCTATCTTCGGGGGCCATTTTTCAGCCTAGAGCGGACGGTGAGTCAAACACAGCGGCACCACACTTTGGCGGGGCACGGGCGCCACCTGGCGGTAGAATCCTGACAAGACAGTGCCGCCAGAAGACGAAATGTTTGCTTTTCGCTCCACGTTGTGCTGCCTCTAGGGTCCTTGGTTGCCATCCGTGATTTCCAGATAAGGAGCCCGGGCTCAGACAGGCGAAGACACCTATTCAAGGCCACCAAGTGCAGATGTGCAGGGCAGTTTTAATTGGGAAAACCATAGATTTGCAAGCTAAGCAGAGGGAAGGCCAAAGCGGTTTCCTGCATTGGGAGGGGTAAACAAGCCTAGAATTTGCCCGCTGGGAATTTGTGAGAAAGCCAAATTCTCAGCCCATCCAAGACTTGCTAAATCAGAAATTCTCGGATGTGGGGACTGTTGCTCTGTTTCAAAAACCATCCCGGGTATTGACACACACTCAAGTTCGAGGACCACTGAGCTGGGAGACATGGCAACAAGATAGAAGGAACCTGGGTCCATAGATAACCTCAGCAGGCAGGACCGGCCTGCCCCAACTCCCAGCTTGAATATTTACGTGAGAAAATCAATCTTCTTAGAGCCTCTTTGGCCTTTGGTAAATCATGTTAAACAATATATTTTAATATACCCTTTGATTCTCTCATGAATTAAAAATTTTAGGTATCTACCTCACACCCAGGATGGCTACTTTAAAAAAATAAGTGTTCGGAGACTGAGGAAAAATTGGAACCCCGGTACACTATGGATGGGAATAATTTATGGTGCAGCTGCTATAGAAAAATGTATTGCTTCCTCAAAAAATTACCCTATGACCCAGCAATTCCACTTCTGGATGAACCATGAGGCTGTGGGATAGTACCTCATTTAAGTGGAATCATACACTAGCTTTTTGTGACTGGCTTATTTCACTTAACATAATATCCTCAAACTTCAAAAACAGCAGCAGACTCACAGACTCCAAGAAGGAACTAGTGGTTACCAAAGGGGAGGGGTGTGGAAGGGCAGGTGGGGAGGGAGGGAGAAGGGGATTGAGGGGTATTATGTCTAGTACACATGGTGTGGGGCATCAAGGGGAAATCAGTGTAGCACAGAGAAGGCAAATAGTGACTCTGTTGCATCTTACTTCACCCAAGAACAGTGACTGCATTGGGGTATGGGGGGGGACTTGGTAATATGGGTACATGTAGTGACCACATTGTTTTTTCATGTGAAGCCTTCATAAGAGTGTATATCAATAATACCTTAATTAAAAAAATATATATATATATATATCCTCAAAGTTCATCCATACTCTAGCATGTCAGAATCTCCTTCCTTTGTTAAGACTGCATCATATTCCACTGTATGCCTATGCCCAGCCTCCCTTGCAGCTAGGAATACCCATGTAACATAGCTCTAGACAGAGATTAAGCAGAAATCTGAGTCAGCTAGGAAAAATTTGACCCCTTGCCTTGAATATATAATACCTGGAGCTGTGGCTCCCATCTTGTGACCATAAGGGAAAGACCCGGAGAATCAGAGAGAACTCAGCCAGCAGCCCCCTCCTCTAGATTTGTGTGAGAAAAAGCAGCTTATATGTACGCCACCGATGACCAGGTCTGCTGTTACTTGCAGTCCAAAGCATTTATAACTTGGTCAAGTTACATAATGTCTATCTTCCCAGGCAGAATATAGGTTCCATGGTGGCAGAAAACATGACTTTGGTCACCACTGTGTGCCCAGCCCTTCCCCTCCCAGCCAACAACTGGCAGGGACAGTGGATGGAATGCATGGTTGAGGCTCTTCATCCAAAAATCTACCAATATCTTCCTCTTGTATTGACCAAATCATGCAAAGTACTTTAAATAGTGCTTGGCACGTGGTAAGCCCTCAACAAATAAGATTTAGGGGACGATCTCTGCCAAGGCTATCAGGCCATCTTCCACTTACCTCCCAACTTCCCCTGGGAGGTGTTCATCCAACCTCAGGCTGGCTCCTCAGCACAGAGCACCCCCTAATTCTTGCTGCAGCACCCAGCCTCTTGTTTCAGTGGTGCCTTTTTTGGTGTGTGTGACAAGGGCCACGGGGAGCCAGTGCCCTTGGTTAGTCTTTCGATGTCTATGTAAATAGTAATAAGAGGTCTGAATCTACCAGATCCATCAGCCCCATCCTGGCCTTGACCATAAGTATTATGCGTTGTTTCTATTACTACCGTTACTGTCTTTGGCCTAAGACTGTCCTCTCCCCAACTTCTCCTCTCAAAGACAAGACACACAGACCAGAAGTTCTTCATTTTATTTCTGCTCACAATCCCCAAAAGGATCAGTCCCTGCCCTCCCTCACCTAGATGAGCCCCTGCCCCAACACCTTCACGAACACTGATTTCCTCCCAGAGCTAAAATGAACACCCAGTCACCCAACTATGGCCATCCCCCGCCCTGCCTGCTTCCCCAGCTCCCTGCATATCCACCTGCTCTGTGAACTTGGCCACCTTTTGGCTCGCTGTCCAATGGCTCCCCAAGACCACCTGGCTTGTTTCACCTGTATTATTATAGGGGTGCCTTTCTTAAAACTCTCCCTGACCTAGCTCCCCGACAGCCCCCCTGTCTTCACTTCTGCATAGATTCCTGGCCTCACTTCCCTGTTCCAAGACCAGTCTGCAAGCTCTCCTGCTCCCTCAAGTCCCTGGGGCCTCCATCACTCAATGTTACATGTGAACTGTAGATGCTGACTAAGGCCAAACGTTCCATGAGATTAGGGAGGAGGACAGCAGGTTCAGAAGTGGACAAGAGGGGAGACAAGAGAAGAGGAGAGGAAGACAGGGTGTGTGAGAGAGAAGAGAAAGAAATGGAGATTTTTGGAAGGGAACTGGAGGCCGGGGAATGACGGAGGGCCCCTCCCACCTCAGCCCCAGAAACAGGAGTGAGCCACGGCTGAAGACCAGCGCCCCCTACAGCCCAAAGCCTCCACCCGCTAGCTGCTGCGGGTCCTCTGGCTTCGTGCCTTGTACACTTCGATTAGCAGATCCTTGACGTATTGGATCTCCCGCTCCACCGACTCCGCCCTCTCCCGCAGCTCCCGGTTGCGCGCCTCCAGCCCCTGGCACTCGCCCTCCAGGGCCTCGCCCTCCGCCCGCTTCCTCTGGCGGTACCTCAGAGCCGCCGACTTGTTCTGGTCTCTCTTCTTCTGCTTGCGGTCCCCTCGGGGGGCGGCAGGATTGGGGTAGGGGACCGGACGAGAGGGTTGAGGTGGAGGAGGGGGCTGCTGTGGCGGGGGCAGGGGTGCCAACCCCGAGTCCCCCTGCCCGGCCTCGCTGCGGCAGTAAATGGCCAGCAGGTCAAGGGTGTCCAGGGCAGGGGACTGGGGGAGGTCAAAGGCGGGGAGGGGGAGAGGGAGGGGAGGTGCCGGGGGTGGTGGCTGTGGCGGTGGGGAGGATGGTGGGAGGAGCGGGGCATCCAGGAAGAAGTCTTCCATCTGCTCCAGCTCCTTCTTGAGGAGGGAGGCCATGGCTTCCAGGTCAGGTGGGGGAGGGGACGGTGGGGGGAGGGCGCCTGGGGGCAGGGGGGCCTCTAGAGGGAGGAGGGCTGTAAAGTCGACCCGCTCAGTCATCCAATCAGAGAAGCCGTCACCTGGAGGGTGGGAGGCGGACATAAATTCCCTTGAGTTTGCGGTCCTCCACCCACTGGGGGCTCACTCCCATCTGCCTTGTTCATCCCATTCATTGAGTAAAACCACCAACCAGCCAGTCAACCAGCCAGTGAATCATGTTAACCCGTTAGCAGCCCAACAAACCCGCCAACCAACCAACCAACCGGTCAAACGTCTAACCAATTAACCAACCAACCAAACGACGAAATGAATCAATCAACCAATGAACCTATTAACTAACCACTCAGTGAAACAGTCAACCAACCAAGGATAAAAACAGCAGAACAGCCAACCAGCCATTTCAACCAATACAACATCCTCTTTACTGATGATGTCTGTGGCTTCTCTGATCTACTTGCACATTTATTCATAAAAGGCAAACTAGATCATACCTACACAGCACATGCTGCTTCACCTTTACTCATGAATTACTGAAAAACACTCTTTGCCAAGTATTTGGGATGCACTAATGAATACATGAATTCCTGCCTCAGGGCTCTGCATATGCTGTTTCCTCCACCTGACAAGCTCTTCCCTTGGGTCTGTTCATGGCTCATTTCTTCCTGTCCTTTGGGCATCTGCCAAAATGTTACCTACCTGGAGAGGGTTTTCCCGGCTACCTACTCTAAACTGGGTCCCTTTGTCATTTTTTAGCTCAGCTCCTAAGTGTTTTTCAGTTATCCCAACACATCTTCATTTAATTTGTCTCGTCTGTCTCTCCAGTAGAGTGTGAATCAGAGGAGCACAGGGCCCATGTCAGTCTTGTTCCTACCTTAAGTATCCCCAGCACCTACAACAGTGCCTGGCATGTTATAGGCAATCAATATTTATCAAATGAATGAATGATTTCTTCCTTCTCCCCTGCCCCCACACACCCCAGCTCACCCCACCTCGGTTCTTCACCTCCCTTACCTGCCAGGGGCTCTCCCCCCCCCTGGAAGCCCGCCCTCCAGGGCTCCCCCAAGGACCTCAAAGGGACCCAGGGGGGCAGGGGCCAGGGGGAGTTTCCCATAGTCTACGAGCCAGCCCAGCCCGCTAGCTGGGAGCAGGGCCCTGTCCAGCTCCAGCCCCAGGGTCGCCAGGAGTGACATGGCTGCAGCACAGGCGCTGGGCACAGATGGCAGTGAAGGAGGCTGCACCAACAGCAGGGAGGAGGCTCTGCAGGTTGCTCAGCGGGGCGAAGGCAGGCACCAAGGCGAAAGTGGAGGACCTGCACGTGTGAGACAAAAGTGGGTGGGGTCAGAGACCAGCCTCACCCACCTCCAAAGCCATAGGAAACCAGTCCACACCCCCAGGTCCCGGGAGTCTTCCCTCCCCTTCCAGCTGGGTTTGGGACTAGCCTCGCCCTCTCAGAATTCTAAATCTGCCCATTCTTTTCCCAAATCTCTGAGCCCCACCCAGTCCCAAGGGAATTCTCTTCAGGCCAGATTTACTTTCCTTCCAATTTCCCAAGCCCCAATCCTTCTAATGGTCTTTTAGGGGAATTTCCTTAAGTCCTCCGCACCCATCCTATAATATTCCCATTCATTAATAAAAAAAAAAAATCTCATTCCCAGGGGAATTTTCTCCCACCCAAACCATTTCCTCTGAAGTATTTCCTTTAGGCCCACCCGTCCCTGGGTTGCATCTCAAATCAGTTCCCAAGGCAATTCGCCCTTCCCCGCCCCTTCAACTACTAGCCACTCAAATTCCACTCTCCCGTTAAAAAAATTTTTTTTCTCCCATTTGAAATTTGCGGTGACCTCCTCTGTTTCTCCAAGTCCCGCCACTGTTTAACCTCAGCTCCACCCCTAGTCTATGATTCCCCAGAGGCCCCACCTTTCTCCGATCGAAGCCCCACCCCTCAGCGAGCGGTTCGCTTAGCACCGCCCCTTCCACAAGGGCTCCCCATCCCACCCCCAAGCCCCACCCTCCGCGATGATTGTGATTCTAGCTCCTCCACTCTTCTCAAAGGTTGCGTCTAAGCCCCGCCTTTCTACCCTGTCAGTCTACACCAGCCCCGGCCCCAGCAGATGCTTGAATGAAGGGGAGGGAAGCTGTACTGGGCGCCTGAATAGGACGCAGCCGGAAGGGTGGAGGGAGTCAGCAGAGAACCACTCCGCGCCTCCGACCCTTCCACACGCGGCTCTCTCGATGAGGGCCAAAGCGCATGCTCCGTCGCCGGCGCCGGTCCAGTAGTTCTCACACCTCCGCTCTCCTGGGGGTCAGTACGCATGTGCGGCTTCTTACAGCCCGACCGTCACAAATAAATACGTACTCAGGTGAGCCGATGCGCCCTAGTAGCCACGCGCGGTCAGAATCGTTCAGGGAGGTGGGCAGGGGGAACCCTCCCTGGGGGCTAGTGCGCCGGCGCAACCGCACATGGCCAGTCTTTAAGCACTTATGAGAACGGACGCTTCCCCGCCCCCCCCCAAGCGGGCTGAGTGCGCATGCTCGGTCGCGCGCCCGCGGGCCGTCTTCCCTCTTATGCGCCTGCGCGACCGTGATTCCTCTCTCGACTCCCCACCTTCCCCAGGCCTAGTAGAGAGGGCCGCGCGCTTCGAAAGGGCGGGAAAGGCGGTTGGAGAGGGAGGGGTACTCACTCCATGGCTGTGGAGAGAAGAGGCGGCGGCGGCCTGAACTGAAGAAAGAAAGCGAGAGCGGGAGAACGCAGACACGGTGAGCGCGGAGACGGGCCGGGGGCACGGAGGGGTGGCAGCTACAGAGCCATGGTCGGGCTTCGGGGGCGCAGGCGGCAGCGCGGTAACGTGAGGAGAGATTGGGATCTGAGGATGGGGACTGAGGTGGCCCCGGGGACCGGGGACATATATATTGGGGGCGGCGCAGCGCGGCCTGCGCGGATCCTTCCGCGTCCCGCCCCGCGTGGCGCCAGCGGGAAGGCGGGCCTGGCCCCCTCCTCCCCGGGACCCTGCCCTCCATCTTGCCGACCTCGGGAGTTCGGCGTATCCTTGCTCTGACCTGGAGCTCCAGCGCCCACTCCTTCCGACCCCGGGCTTCCGGCCCTCTCCTTCTCTGGCTCGGGTCCAGTCTCCCCTCAACTCATTCTGGGAATTCGGTCCCTCTTCCCTGAGACTCGCCCCAGTTCATTTCTCGTTTCCTTTCGCTGCTTCACGAATTTCCAGCCAGCCACGCTCGTCTCTGCCGTCCCTCTCTGAGAATCCTTTTTGTGGGTTAGAGTCTGGCGTGAGTCACAGTCACACCTCTGCCCTCTCAAATCACAAACTTATGAGGGAGGCCTCGCGGATAGGGGACTATCTGTAAAATGAGGATAATCACCTCTGCTTAGTGGGTTGTTTGTGAGAATCAAGAAAGTGAATGACTGAAATCCCGAGTCCGGCTCATATATGCCAATTCATATTAACAATTATTAGGGACGCCCTCTCACCCCTTCCTCCCTCCTTGGCAAGACCCTCAGACACGTGACCGACCATCCAACAGCTGCTAATAGGTCATTTTCGTGTCTCCACTCTTCCAGGGGGTCGATTTCCACCCAACACCCACCCCTGTGCAGGGGTGCAGGAAATCCCGGATCATCGCCACATTCTTTTATCCATCCCCTGCGCACCTCCCCACAGCCCTTATCCTCAGCACTCTTTTCAGGCCATTTGGTTCATTTTTCAGCCTCTCACCCTGACTTCCTTTCAGAGGATCCTTCACCTCATTTTCCCCACACTGGGTCAGTCTTCCAGTCCTGCCCCAATTAGGGAGATTTACACTTCCATTTACTGAAAGAGAGGGAGCTTCCTGGCCACCCTTCCCTATGCACTGGGCCCTACGCCACCCCAAGTGGATGTAGGGCGTTCCTCTGCTGCAGAAACCCCTCCCTTTGCCACCCTGCATTCTGAGGACGTTACACCTGCTGTCCAACCTTCATCACTTTTGTTAGTTATGAAAGATCCAAAGAAGGTAGGGAAACCTTCATCTTGAGAGTTACCTAGCAATGAAGATATACACAGGCTTCTGTTGCATACAGGAAGTCCTTGGGATCTGACCACCTTCCCTTAGAGCACTTACTGTCCATTCTGCCAGTATCTGGGCACTTGCCCTATAGGGGCTACAGGGTGACCTGGGCAGCAGAGAGTAGCCAAGAACACACTCTGGAGCCAAGTTGGTAGGTTCAAACCCAGACTGCACCCCACTCTGTAGCTTACTGACAATTTCTCTTTTTCTCTGTGCCTCGGTTTCCATTAAAGTATCAGAATAAAGCATGGAGTGTAATTAATAGAAATGTACCAGTGTACGTAGCCATTAGTAGTACCTACTTCTTAGTATTTACTGTTAGGAGGATTAAAAGAGTTAATTCAGACCAAGCACTTGGACCAGTGCCTACATAAACACAGTAGATGCGACATAAGGATTTTTATTGTTATTATTGAGGTGGATCTGTTTTATCTCCATGGCTAAGCAGCAAGTGCTTTAAAAGGTCCTCCACCTTTTAAGTGAAACTTAAGGGCCAGCCTCCTTGCATTTCTTGGTGTAGATTTCTGAGCGATAGTGGGTGGATCAGGCAGACGGCTGAGGAGCCAGTCACCCCCAGAGAATGAGTCGTCTTGTGAAAAAAACCTAAGTTATACACATGGATTAGGTATTTTTCTTCAAGTAAGCTTTTCATTTTGGAATAATTTTAGATTTGCAGGAGGGTTGCAGAGATGGTACAGAGAGTCTCCGTGTACCCCATATCTAGTTCCCACATTGTTGGTATCTGGTTACTGTGATGCATTTGTTAAAACTAAGGAACTAACAGCACTGGTACATTTCTGTTAACTGAATTCCACACTTATTCTGATGTCACCACTTGTCCTTTTGTGACCTTGACACTTTTTGAAGAATGCCAGTTAGGATTCTATGGAGTGTCCCTCAATTTAGTTTTGACTCATATTTTTTAATAACTGGAGGTGACCTCTCTCAGTATGGGAATCATGTTGTCGACTGTATGTGCTGTATGCTGAGAAGATACTGAGGTGGGGACTCTGGTCCCCCATCTCAGCCACTTGTCTTTTTTCTTTAGCTGTTGGATCCCACTCAGGTCAGCTCTGGTGCCAACTGACCCACCCAAAAACTTGACTTTTATTCCTGCTGAGTGGATGCCAGTGCACACACTTAGTTCCCAAGCCTTTCCCAGAGCGTTCTAATTTACAGTGGTGGGTCATCAGTGGCTGCCTGTGAGCCCAGGGGTTGGCATCTTGAGCCCTGTCCTATTCCCACCTCTGACCCAGACCCATGACCCCTCCAGGACTCAACACCACGGCCTACCCCAGCTGGCAAAGCCTTGGCAGGGTCCAGGTGCCCTGAATTGGGGCTGAGAGAATGAGTGGGGCTGCTGGGGACTCTTTTTCAGTGCGGAGGACTCAGGCTTGGGGAGTGAGGTGGCACATTGCAGGCAGGTTGCATCACCCTGGCTCTTTGATGGGGAGGGGGAGTAGGAGGATTCTCTGGGGGCCAGTGCACCTGGCAGCGGTTGCTGGTTAGCAGAGCCCTGGAGCCCGGGATCTGGAAGAGGCCCCAGCACAGCAAGGGAGGGGGCGCAGGGTGGGGAGAGCATCTGCCTGTATAGGACCCTGAGAACCCGAGCCTCCATGCCAAGAAGGGGCCACAGATCACAGAGGCTGACCCACTTGTCTTCCTAGGGACAGGACCGAAGCCCCAAAAAGTCAAAGGGCTTATGCACAATCACACTGCTAGTTAGAGCCCAGGCCTCCACAATACTGCATGACTTCCAGTGCCCTACCAACCTAGGGAGAGACTCTCTTTTCTAAGATCCATGGGTTCCCTGACCTCCAGTCCAGGACATGGCCTGCTGAGAGGCCACCAATCCTGGACCTTCACCTCAGGTTTACTGCTGCTCACAGTTGCCAAATTCTATTGATTCTGACCTAACCTCATCTTCCTCTCCTGCACTAGAGGAGGCCCTCCTCACCTGTACTATTGCAGCAACCCCTCACTGGTTTCCCAATCAAGGGAACAGCCTAGTGTGATGGAAAAGGCACTTGAGTTTGCATCAGATGGACCCAGGTTCCGATCCCACTTAGGTCTGACCGGGGATGTAGACAAGGTCCTTCCTCTGCCAGAGCCTCAGCTTCCTTTTGCAAATTGGGTCAGATTGTGGATTCTGGAGCCGACCTGCTAAGTTCATGCCCCAGTTCCCAACATTTCTGTGATCCACCTTCCCAATCCATAAAGTAGGGATAAGAGGAACCACTTCATAGGGTTGTTGTGAGGAAACAGGTGAATGGATGTAGAATCCCTGGAGCTGGGTTGAAGGCACCTGTGAGCATTCATTATTCTCAGGCCTGGGTGTTGGGAGGGTAATGTGAGATGGTGCGGGTGAAGTGCGGCACTTAGCTAGGAGTTCACAGTCTCTGTGTGTTTGTTTCTCTTCCTCTTCCCACCTGCTTTGTGCTTTCATAGTTGCCGCATAGATGTCTGTGTATGTGGCTGTATCCCCAGTGCTCACAGGGCATGGGTGGGACCCTTGTTCCCAGAATCATTCCCCACGACCCCCAGCCCTGGTGCTGCTGCCTCAGTTTATTTTTACATGAGTTGCTCTTGCACAGAGACTGGGGAATTCGATACTATGATCCCTGAAGAGACAGTAGGGCACATATCTGGGTCATGCAAGCCAGGGGGCAGAGAGGTTGGAGGTGGGCGTCCTGGCAAACAAGAGCAGGAAGGCCAAGGCCAGCTCAGTTGGGGAAAGGGCAGTGCAGGGGCTGGGCACACAGAGCACAGGTCTGCCACGTGGCCCAGCAGCTCAGAGTCCTCAGAGCCCCTTCCCTGGCCTTGCTCTTGCTCCATCTCTTCCCCCCGGAGCTCTTCACATCCACACTTCTGGCCAGGCATCCTCAAGGTCGTCTTCCATACTTGTTTCCTGTGGCTGCTGTAACATTACCACATTAGTGTTTAACACAGCATACATTTGTTCCCTTTCAGTTCTGAAGACCAGAAATCTAGAATGTGCCCATGGAGCTATGTTTCTTGTAGAGGTGCTGGGGAGAGTCTGATTCCTTGCCTCGCCCAGCTTTTAAGGCTGCCACATTCCTCAGCTCAGGGCCCCTTCCCTGCATCACTCCAGTCTCCGCCTGCACTGTCACATCTCCTGTTCCCACTCTGATCTCCTGCCTCCCTCTTATAAAGACCCTTGGGATTATATTGGGGCCCACCCAGATCCCAGGATGATGTATCCATCACAGGACGCTTAATTTAATCATATCTGTAGAGTCCCTTTTGCCATATAGGGTAACATATTCACAGGTTCTGGGACTAGGATGCAGACATCTTTGGGAGCTGTTAATCCAGCCCTTCACACCTCCCTCTCAGAGCCTTAGTTTTCCCAGCTAGGAAGTGAAGGGTAAGGCCAGCCCTGGGGAGTCTCTTCCCTGTGCCCTCAGGGACTGGCTATAGGAAAAGTACAGGGGAGACTGAAGGTAACTGAAGACACGGTGTCCCAGAGCTCAGGACTCTATCATTTACTGCCATGTGCTCTCCAGCGAGATACCACATGCCCCCATGTGCCACGGTGGCCTCATCAGTAAGGTGGGGGACAATAGCAGAGGGCAGTGGTGAGGACTGGAGAGATAATACTGAAAATGCCTAGAACAGGGCCTTGCTCAGCAATAAGCCATCTCCACAAACCCACAGGCCCTATGTCAGGCAGGCTAGCGAAGCCCCTGGTCCACCAGGCACAGGTACTACTCAGGTGACCCAAGCCACTGGCCTAGCAGGGCAGAGAGGCTTGTTTCACAGAAGTTGTAAATCCACATTTTTCTGCAAGATCCAAGTTTTAAAAGGTTGGTGAGTGATTCAGAGAAACCCCAACAAACCACAAGTGGCTGCAAGCCCTCCCTGACCTTTGTGTTCACTAATCCCCACCACCCCAACATGTGATCCCCTCTCCACATAGCAGAGAACCAAAGGGACTGAACTCAGACTCAGGTCAGACCCAGCACAGTCCCATGTGGACAAAATGATAGAAGATCTGTAGAGGATTGTCTGTGAGGGTTGGGTGCCTGCTGAAGGGGGCTGATGTCTTACTATGCTGTCTGTGCCTTATCAGCCATCCATGCCCCCGGCCTGAGGCTTCCAGGAACATGTGAGGCTGAAAACCTGGGTTTTGTGCCTGTTGCAGCTAGAAAGGCCACCCACCGCAGGGTCCTGGGCCTCTCAGTAAGGTGGTGTTAGGGAGGACATAGGGAGCTGGGTTGGATTAGGTGACTCCAGAGAAGGTTCAAGGAAGCAGAGCTTTGCTCTGGATGGGATGCTGGCAGGAAGCAGGGGCAAGTCAAGCTAGAAGGTGGAGGATGAGCAGAGCTTATGAACTATGTTTAGTGGAACAGCTGTCAGCTCTGAGCCAGGAGAGGGGTGTTTGGTCCTTTTCATGCTTTTTGTCTGTGTTAACATGTGACTCCAGAGTTCCCTGTCTAGTGTTGGCACTCTGAACTTGTTTCTGTCCCACAGGAGAGCACCAGGGCTGGCTGTCAGGGCTGCTTTCTCTTTCTCAGTGCAAACATGCTCATTCTACCTCATGGGGAAAAGAAGTGGAGAGCCCCTGCCGTGGAGTGGGCCACGCGTGCATGGCTCCTACTGGGTCTCCTGGGCAGAGGGGAAAGTGCAGGGCCTGGACACAGCTGGCACCCCTGGGATGGCCAGGCATAGTGGGAGCTGATGGGAGCCAGAGAGAGAAAGGCTGAGGCAGGGAACCACAGCAGGAAACGGCCCAGGTGCCCCCCACAGCCGTGTGGGGACTGCCTCATGGATGGCAGTGAAGGCCAGCAGCCTGCGGAGCCCTCCACCTCAGCCCCTTTAGGTCAAGAGCCCTTTGCCTGCAGCTGGCAGAGGCAGACAACACTGAATTAGATTCAAGAGGGAAATCTAACCTCATCTGGAAGGCGATGGAGGTGCCTGAATGTCATTAGAGAGTGAGTGGGGCCCACATGGTGGGGGGGTGGGTCACATCTGAGAGGCCAGTGAGCAGCTAGCAGCTCAGCCATAGGGCCAGACAGCCTGGGTCAGTCCTAACTACCTCTGTGACTGGGTAAGTACTGAGGTTTGCTCATCGGTAAAGTGGAACCGTTAATAGTTCCCACCTTTTAGGTCAAGAGTTGTGCAGGTAAAGCACCGCAAACAGGGCCTGGCGTGTAACAAGAACTGATAGTGTGGTGCCGGATAGCCAGGGACAGGTTGGGGCTGTGGTTGTTTCTAGTTCTAAGACTCAAAACTATCCTTTTCCAACCTCTGATGGCTTTCTCCTGGTTCCCAGAGAAACCATCTCCATGGCAACCACAACCTGGCCTGCACATCTCCCTCCAGCACTAACATCAGTGCCTCTTCCCTGGGACCCTGGAGCTGATAACAGGGGTGGGGCTGGTGAGGGAGCACAGGTGTGTGCGGTTCTGTCTACACACGCCCATGTCTGCCTGCTACACTCTTTATTTAAAGTCCCTCGGCACTGGTGCTTCAGCCCCTCTCCAAGTCTTGATGTTATATACACATCCTTATCAACCCTTGTTATTTTCCATCCTTTTTTATTACTGCCATCTTGTGGATGTGACCTGATATCTCACTGTGGTTTTGATTCACATTTCACAATAGCTAATGACACCATCTTTTCCCATGCTTATTGGCCGTTTGTGTCTCATCTTTGGCATCTTCTGGTTTTAACACCATTCCTCAAGGCAGCAGGCCCTTTTCTGGCCAAGCGTTTACCTGGAACAAGATATCGATCTAACCCCATCCTACCCTAACTCCTCCACATCCTTCAAAACCAGACTTATATCTCTCCTCCAAGAGGGTTTCCCTAACCTTTCCCTCATCCACCCTAATGACAGCCTCCCTGGGCTTCCAGTAGATTCTAAGCAAAGCTCTTTTGGTGTGTCCACTATGTCATCCTATAATTAATGTCTTTGTCTGTCACCCTCAGTAAACTTGAAATTATTTGAGGACAAAGAACCTTGTCTTGTTCATCCTGAGTTTGGCATTTATGCTGACATTGGACAAGTTGTTACTTAACTCTAGAAGGGAAATGCTAATGGTTAACCACCTCATGGTGGGAGTTGGTGCACAAGAAACATTTAGATAGTACCTGATACAAAGCAACCCTGGGATCCGTTTAGAGAAGGACTGAGGTATCATTTGTACAGTTAAAATTTAAATGTTAACAATGCAGTTAGGTGGAGAAAAAAGATCTTTCAATATAAGAGAAAGAAACAGTTCTTGACAGAAAAGGTAGAGGGCCAGGCACCAGAGTACTCCTCCATCTCTTCAGTCCCATTGTTTTATATTAAGAGTGGTTATTCTAAAATCTTCCTTAAAATCTACACTCCTGGTTGTTTTCTTTCTGACTCCTTTTCCACACACGTCTCACCTGATTTGTGTTCCCCTTAGGGAAACTGCTGTTTGTCCCTGAGCTCCCCTGGGTGCAGTTCTGGGCCTCAGGAGCAGAAAGGAGACTGTAATTGCTAATTGCCCATGAAGTGACTGCCTCAGGATAGAGTATTTTCAGGGGAAGGAGGAAGGAGGAGAAGGTTGGGAACCAGTGAGTCCAAGAAGCATCTAGGTACCAGCATGAGGCAACCAGGAAGAGCAGGCAGCCAACACAGGATGTGGGTGCCTCAACCAAGTCAGCTCCCTCTGTAAGCCTGTGTCCTCCTCTGTCCAGTGAGGCTAGTGGGCCTGCTTAAAACGTTTACTAAGATACAGTAAGTGAAGAAGGAACAGTGTGTCTGGCATGCAGCCATTTGTGTGCGCCTTGTACATTTGCTTAATGCATCAAAAACTCTGGAAAGAGGTATAAGAAACCTACCAGCTTAACTGCAGGGAAGAGAGCTGGTGGCTGTTGGAACATGTGAACAAACTACCTATTCAAAAATTTTTTTAATTTTAATTTTTATAATACCTACCACTATGTCATTGAGTAGGTTGAGAAATGGTACACATGTGACAAAGCTTCTTTAGAAATTAGCAGTGACATTTAGGGACCTGTTCGTTCGTTCATGTGACTTGCACAACAGGCACTGAGGCTTTCCATGGTCCCTCTCCCTGAAGAGCAGACAGACAGAGATCGCCTCTTTGTGCAGGTCTCTAATACTTAACGTAGGCCTTAAGTGTGCCTGTCCTCAGGGAGGAGAGGGCTGGAGGAAATTAGGACCAGAATCCCAGGCGGCCTAAAGAGGCGAGAGAGGGCAGTTGAAAACAGGCAGGCATCTCTGTCCCACTCGCCCTGCTGGGGACACCTTGTACCGTGAAGAGAGATGGCTTTTAGACAGCAGTGAGCGCTGAGGTTTCCATGCTTCTTGGCTTAGAAAGAGCTCTGCCCCTCTGGCTGTGTGTGTGGCTGCCCCTCCCTGAGCCCTGTTTCCTGTACCTGGGTTGGCCATGCCCCTCCAGCAGAGTGGTTGTGGAAGGGCTGGACAGAGTAGCCCAGGACATCCCAGCCCCTGCCAGGCTTCCCCCTAGCACCAGCAACCTGGGTGAATCCTTTAAACCGTAAATCAGATGCTGACTCATCGGAGCTCTCTGTGCTCTGCTACTGCACTGTGCTCTGGCCACATTGGCCACCTCGCTGCTCTGGAGCCCGCCGAGCACACGCCTGCCTCAGCCCTTGCACTGCTGTTGCTTCGACCTGGAACAGTGGAGACTGCGTGGCTAAGTCTGGTTATAAGCAGCTCACCACTTGTCAGTTGATTTCCCTTCTCTAAGGGCAGACTCTGAACTCGTCTGTCCTCCAAGGTCAGAAGTTTTTCTTTGCTTCCAGGGAAAGAGGGAAACTGTTAAGAAGCGGAGTTGGTGGGCTTGTAGCAAGTAGACAGTGAGTTCTGTCTGACTTGTCAGTGAGGCAGCCAGAGGAAGTGTTCGTGGGGAGGGACTGGTTGCAAACGGAGTGCCGCACTAACATAACACAGGTGCAGGCCCGTGCTGCCTGATGGGGCCAGTGGCAGAGGCCTCCTTGGTCTTTGACTTTACCCCTTGTCTCTCCTCCCGCTTCCTGTTTCCCTTGCTTCTCCCCTCTTGTATTCTCAGCCTGTGGAAAAAACTAATTCCATAGGAAGCTCCCAGGCTTCTCATGTGCTCTGTGGGCTTGGCAGCGCCACCAGGTGGCTGTGGGCTGAATGTCAGGAGCATCTGGTCCTTTCACTCCCCAGCACTTGCATTAAGAAGTTAACATTTGCTGGGCCACAAGGATACACGAGGCACCATGCATGTGATTCACAAGCGACAATCCCCATTTCCAGGTGAGGAAATTAAATCCTGGGGTTTGAACTTACAATCTTAGATCCCAGGGCTAGGAATGGGAGCAGGGGGCCCAGGCAGACAACTACAGTGCCTGCCCCTCTTAACTGGGCTGTGTCTTGCCAGGCAACTGACAGGGCCCAGCAATTGCAGGACCCTCCTGCCCTGGCCCAGGCCCAGGCCCATCACCTCTCACCAGCCACTTTCTCGACCCCAATTCTAGGGTGGGTTTCCCATCCAGTTATCTAGATTTAGGCTGTCTGTCCTGTTCTTTCTCCCCCACCCTGTATCAGTTTCCTATTGTTGTAACAAATTATGGCAAATTTACTGGCTTAAAACAACTCACATTTATCCTAAGTTAGAAGTCAAAAATGGATCTCTCGGGCTTCATTCCTACTGGACACTCTGGGGGAGAATCCATCTGTTGCCTTTTCCAGCTTCTAGAGGCCACATGCATTCCTTGGCTCATGGCCCCCTCCTCCATCCTCACAGCTGGCTGCCCATGGTGTCTCAACATTCTTTTCTGATCACACCTCCCTCTGGAGATCCTCTTCTGCCTCCCTATTCCACTCAAGGACCCTTGTCATTACATTTAGGGCCCATGCAGATAATTGAGGATAATCTCCCCTTCTTGATTTAATCACACCTGCCAAGTTCCTTTTATCATGTAAGGTTGCATATTCACAGGTTCCCGGGCTGGGGCTTGGACATGTGTTGGAGCCTTTATTCTGTCTGCCACACACAACCCCCTCATATCCTCCTTAATCCCCCTTTTCCTCTTGGTCCAAGGCTGAGGTCTCCCCATATTCATTCCCAAACACTACCTAAGGGGAGGAGAGGGATGGGGGGAGGGAGAGTCCAGGGCTCAGAAACAAGGGCCCCTCCCCTCAGCCATGCTGGTCTCCTGGTTAGGGTTAGCGTTAGGGTTCACCTCGGTTACCCCAACCCCTGTGCTGATGCTCCAGCCCTGCTGTCTTCTCTCCATAGCACTTGGCCCCTTCTAGCACACTGTGTAACTTCTCTGTGATGTTTGTTGCTTTCCTGACTGTCACCCCTGCTGGAATGTAAGCTCCATGAGAGCATGGGTTCCCTCTGTCTCTCACAGCCATATTCCAGGTCCTTGAATGGTGCCTGTACATGGCAGGTGCTCAAAAGTATTTGTATGAGTGAACATTGTACTGCAAAGAATTTTACTCTGACTGCCTCCCTGGGCAGTGGGCCTTTTTTCTCTCTGTGTTGTCACCACTATACAAAGAGCAGAGCTGAGTAAATATTAGAGTAAATAAGTTAGAAGATAAAGTTAAGATAAGGAGTGGCAAAGGAACTGGAACTGGAGGTGAGGTCAACAGACAAGTGAAGTTGGCTGTGGCAGCAGAGAACCAAGGCCCTCAAGGCGGGGGGCTGGGATGTGTCTGTAGGTAGGAATCCCAGGGTTGCTCTGTGATTCCCCTGGGCTATAAAACTGGCAGATGTGGTATCAGAAACGGGCAAATGTAGGCACCTTTGCCAGTAACTTTCTCGGTGACCTCGCAGCAGCCTCTTTGCACTGCAGGCCTTGGGTTCCATGTGGGTGAACTACAAATGGCCATGCTGTGGCTGTTCAGTCCTGCACCCCTCTGCCTTTTCCAGGAAGAGCACACTTCTGTTTCTGGTCCTCCCTGCCTCCCTCTTCTGGCCCCCTGGCACTCAGCTTCTCTTTTAGGAAGGCTCGTCCCTTTGATGAAAGTGGGAATGCCTGTATCAGAGCTCATAGTAGTGTGTATTGGTTCAGCCACATGTGTGAGAATCTGCCAAAGTCCTAATTGTTACTGGCTTTGTTAACCAGGACAGACCCTGCAGAACTATCACTTCATTTCATTGTGGTGCAAACTTACACATTTCCCAAACTGGGGCTCTCTCTTCTCTGTCCACAGAGTCCTGGCTCCGGGCTCAGGGGCTTGGCTTGGATCATCACCTCAGCCTCCAGCCTTGACCCCTCCGTCCATCCCTCACGTATCTATCTGACCTTGTTAGTCCCTCCAGCCTCTTAAAGTCCCTCTGTGGCTCCCTCAAAATAAAGTCTAAGCCATTATGGCATTTCTCTACCAACTTCTCCTATCGTATCACATGGCACTATACACTGTACAGTGTGATCAGGGTCCCCAAGTCCAGCCCCAGGTTCAGTGGTTAGCTGAAAGGACTCACAGAACTCAACAAAGCTATTAGACTCCACGTTATGCCAAAAGGAAAGAGATTTAAATCAGCAGAGCTAAGAGGTGCACAAGGCATAGTTGGGGCGACACCACGTGAGCTTCTAGTTGTCCCTTCCTGTGGAGTCGCATGGACAGCACTTAACACTCCCAGAAACAATGTGTGACAATGCACGTGGTATATTAGCCACCAAGCTCATGTGAGCCTCGGTGTCCAGGATTTTTATTAGGAGTCGACCACATAGGAGCATCTGTGTGACTGTACTTTGTTACTCAGTGTCCAGCCCCTGTGGAGGTCAAGCTGTTACCATGTGGCCCAAGGCCTCACCATAAAGACCTCCTTCATCAGGCAAGATACTCCAAGGGCTTGGACGTTATCTTGCAAGAGCCAGGCAAGCACCAGTCCTTTCTTTGGAATGGGTAGGGTCTGGACAACCCAGGCCTGAGTCAACCCTTTACTGCACCCACATGTACACAACTCCCGCCAGCCAAATCTCTTAGCAGCCCAGAGACAGCTGCTGATTCAGCCTCTTTCTGCCTTCAACCCAGGCCCTTCCCCTGCCCGTACAGCCCCTCATCCTCCTCTGGCTTGACCCTGAGTCCTTCAGCATTTAGCCCAGGCATCAGCTTCCAGGAGCCCTTGTCCCTGCTCCCATGGCATGTGGCCCAGCCCTGTGGCTGCCTGAGCCCTGGTACTGAAGCTGATGTTGTGGCATCTCTAGCTGCCTGGAGGGCAGGGCCTGGGCCTCACTCTTCTCATTTGTAAAAGAGCAGCTTTTAGGAGTGAGTAAGCAGTAAAACATCTGAGCACATAGCACAGGGTTGGATCAATGTGTGTTGGCTGTCATTAGTAGTTCCCTGGTCCCTGTGGTATTGGAAACAATTGAGGCATTAAGTAAATGGTGAACCTTTAAACCACACAAGCCCCCACAGAACATTGTTTTTCTTATAGTTTTTTAATAGTTGCAAAGAGCTTTTTATAAATGGTCTTCCGGGAAAATTTAGCTCCAACTTATTAATAGCAAACGCTCTTTTGAGCTGAGGTCTTGAGAGCTGAGACACATAGGTATATAGCTGTTTGGGGGCTTTTGGCTGCTAGCAGGGACAAACCCAGCTTGACATGGCTCTAGAGTGAGGAGGTGTGCTCTCTGACAAGAGAAGGGGTCTGATGCATGCAGGGCATCCAGTGGTCTTGGGGGCTCAGACACTTGATGTGGCAGGAGTGAGACCTTTCTCAGAAGGCCCCCTGAAGGAGCTTTGTAAAAATACCAAGGCCGGGATCCTCCCCCCAGAGAGACTGTTTTCTTGCCCTGGCAGCAGTGTACATTTGAACCCTCCCAGGCGGTTCTGCTGGGCCCCCAGCTGAGGTCTGCTGCTGGGGGTAATCTCCCCAGAGCATACAACTGTGCGTGAGAAGGCCAAGCAGAAGTAGGGGTCTGCAGGGAAGGCGGGGGCGCCATGGAGACTGGGGAGGGGCAGCTGCAGTCGGTTTCCTCTGAATCAGCAGGGGATTCCCTGAGGACACTTTGAGAAATGAAAGTGGGCCTGAAGAAGGAGAGGGAATTGGAAACAACGCTTGTGGGTGTCTTCTCTGGGCCAGGCACTTGGCTTCTAAATCGTGGCTTTGCTTATTCTTCACAGTGGGAAAGGATTGTGCTCCTTCTTACAGGCGGGGAGACTGAGGCTTTGGGAGGCTCAGGAGTAACTTGCCCCGGGACTCACAGCTAGTTAGTGGCAGAAGCAGAATTCAAGCCCAGAGGTTTATGTCTGGATACCCAGCTTTGTGCCCAAAAACAAGGAGGTGGTGTCTTGCAGCTGTTTTGGATGAAGGGAAAATAAGATATGAGGGTGCTGGGTGGAAGCTGGGGCACAGCGCAGTGGGCATGCCACAAAGCAGGGCAGTTTGCCCTGTCACCAGCTGGACCCATTTGATCGCATAGAAATAAAGAGAGATTTGCAGTGCAAAGACCAGGGTTCAGAGCCCACCATGGGATGAGAGTGGACAGGTCACCTCAGACTGAGCCTGTCTCCCTGAGCCGTGTACAGGCCCTCATCCTGACTTCCATGTGGATGGTTTGCAGGTAACTGAGAGTCTGGATGAGGAGAGTGTGCATAGCACAGGCGGGGCCCACAAGCCGCCCGGGAACCCCCTGGTCTCTACATTGGAATCCGTGCTTCTGTCACGCAGCCTGAGGGAGCAGTGGCAGCCGACGGTGAATTCATGTTAACCTTGAGGTCACCCACAACCTCCAGGTCTTTCTCATGAGAACTTCTTCACAGCTGGGTGTTCACAGCCCTGCCTACACTTCCTTCCCATTCGTCCCCAGCTTCCAGAGGCGCCCCCGCAAAGTGCGTGCGCATGGCCGCAGTGAGAGCACACTCACGGGCGCCCTGCACGCGTGGGCCATGCTTCGGCGCAGCAGCTGCCCCCCTCTTTCCTGATGAGGAAACTGAATCTCAGAGAGACTTGCTGTTCCTTGTTTGATATCAGAGTCCTCGGGAGTCACTGTGTCACACCTCACATCTGTCAGACACTTTCTACTTCCCAACTCTCAAAATGGTCACAACCTTAGTGGCTTAAAACATTGCATACTTGCTCTAATAGTTTAAGGAGGTCAGAAGTCCAACATCAGTCTCACTGGCTAAAATCAGTGTGTCGTCAGGGCTGGATCCTTCTGGAGCCTCCAGGGGAGAATTGGTTTCCTGGCCTTTTCTAAGGCTGCCCACTTTCTGTGGCTTGTGGCCCCTACCTCTGTCTCCAGAATCAAGGTGCATCACTCCATTCTGCTTCCATCAACACAGGGTCTTATTGTCAAACCTTCCTCTGCCTCTGTTTTATAAGGACATTCATGATGACATTCTGGGCCCATAGTTTAATCCAGGATCCCCATCTCAAAACCCTTAATGGCATCTGAAAGTTCTTTTGCCACGTGCAGTAACATCCCAGGTTCCAGGGATTAGGACATGGGCATGTTGGGAGGGCCACGTCTCTGTTGTGGCCTCCCATGCCAGCTCCACTGGGAACTGTTCAGTGCTCCCGCTGCCTGCAGGGCAAGACTGGACTCTCAGGCACCCATCCAGGCCTGGCAAAGTTTTTTCCCCATGCTGCTTTCCCACCCTCTTTCTCCAGAGTTTTTTTGTTTCCCTTACAAGCAGTGCTCAGTGTATGACCGTTTACCTAAAAACACCTTTATCCAGCATGCCTTCTGACCCTTTCCTCACCAAGTAACCTTTTATTTTCCAGCCAACAGATGGCTGTGCTCAGGACTTTCTCAGTTAGAAATTATAGGAGTCCCCATCATCTTAAACTGAATGGGGACCTGCTGGCTCGTGGAGCTTCTGGGGAAGATGGGTGGGGCCAGTATGCACGACTAGGTTCCTCTGAATGCTCTGTGTCTCTCTCTCCTCTGCCCTCCTCTCTGGTGGTGGCTCACTGCCTCCAGCTACAGAGTGCTGAATCCCCCAGGTGTGCATCCTCTGCCCAGCACCTGCAGGTGGAGGAGGCCTCTTCCTCTGGAGGGAAATCCCAGGGCACGTCTCTGGTTGTCTGACTCTGGTCTTGTCTTCTTGAACCCATCATGTGGGTGCCAGGGGCACCCAGCACTCTGAGCACTTGGGTCTCATGCCCACCCCTGGGTTAGAAGAAGGGTCCAGCATGCCTTCCGTCCTCCTAAACGGTGAGTAGTGTGCACAGAAGGGGCCTTTGGTGCCCAGGGCCCTGCTGTACAGCTCAGCTTCCAGGACTCATCTCTCTCTCAGGTCTAGAAGGCTGGGCAGAACCCAGCTGGACCAGTCCACACACACATACACCCCGCTTACAGCTAGCAGGGGAGGCTGGGGAGCAGGTCCTAAAGGCATCGTGTTGTGTGCTTCTAATCCTGCTTGCCAGAAGTGCCTCCCGTCTGACCTGCTCGGGGGCTGGGTCAGCGTGGGTGCCTGCTCTTTCGCCATCTCTTCAGGGCACCAGGTGCCCCCTTGTGCTTTCCATGGCCATGCACATCCCCAGCACGTCTTGCTCTGAGCCCCTGACCCCGGGGCATGGGCTTGTGCTTCTGGATCCTTCTGTCCTAGTTTAGCAGGGCCCGGACAGGTTACCCAGCAGGAAGAGGCAGGGTGGCCGCACGTTGTCACTGTCCAGTCCCGCCACCCTCCGGACCGAGCTCCATCATGCTGCTGAGTTGCCTTTCCCAAACTGCCATCTGATCATGTCACTTATACTGCTTTAAACCTCTTCCCAAAGGTTGCAGAAGCCAGCGGATTTGCTTTGGGAACTGGAGTAGCTGCTGCCACCTGAGTCTGGAACCATGAGTGGGTTTAACTTTGGTGGCACTGGGGCCTCCACAGGTGGGTTCACATTTGGAACTGCAAAGACGGCAGCAGCCACGCCTGCAACTGGCTTTTCTTTCTCTACATCTGGCACTGGCGGGTTTAATTTTGGGACTCCTTCCCAGCCAGCTGCGAGTGCGCCTTCCACCGGCCTGTTCTCACTCAGCACCCAAGCTCCAGCAACGCAGACCCCGGCGTTCAGTTTTGGAACCACAGCTCCTGCTTCAGGAGGAACTGGATTCTCCTTAGGGATCAGCACTCCAAAGCAAACCTTGAGCAGTGCGGCCTCCACCCTAACCACCGCACACCCTGGCGGCTTCGGGCTGGGCAGCAGCGCCCTCAGCAACGCCATCTCAAGCACCGTCACCTCCACCCAGGGCACAGCGCCCACTGGCTTTGTGTTTGGCTCCAGCACCACATCTGCTGCTCCGTCCACCACCCCCGGCGGGTTCTCATTCACAGGTGTGAGCACAGCCCAGCCTGGGGCTTCTGGTTTCAGTCTCGGCTCTGTGGGCACTTCCACCCAGTCCACAGCACTTGCCGGGTTGCCCTTCACTCCAGCCACTCCAGCAGCCGCTGGAGCAGGGGCCACACAACCAGCTGCTCCCACACCCACTGCCACCATCACCAGTGCTGGGCCCACACTCTTTGCCTCACTAGCAACTGCCCCAACATCGTCCACTACCACCGGGTTCACCCTCTGTGCCCCGGCAACCACAGCTGGAGCTGCCGGAGCTGGAACCCTGGGCTTCAGCTTAAAGGCCCCTGGGGCGGCTTCCACTGCCTCCACAGCAGCGTCCACCACCACTACCACCACCACCACCACCACCACCTCCTCCTCCGGCTTTGCCTTGAATATAAAGCCACTGGCAGCAGCTGGGATCCCCAGCAACACACAGGCTGCCGTGACTGCTCCGTCTGGCCCCAGTGCAACCACAGTGCCATCTGCCAGTCCTACAATGACCTATACCCAGCTTGAGGGTATGATTAACAAGTGGAGCCTCGAGCTGGAGGACCAGGAGCGACAGTTCCTGCAGCAAGCCACACAGGTCAATGCCTGGGACCGCACGCTGATCGAGAATGGGGAGAAAATCACCACCCTCCACCGTGAGGTAGAGAAGGTAAAGCTGGACCAGAAGAGGCTGGACCAAGAGCTCGACTTCATCCTGTCTCAGCAGAAGGAGCTAGAAGATCTGCTGGGCCCACTGGAGGAGTCGGTCAAGGAGCAGAGTGGGACCGTCTACCTGCAGCACGCCGACGAGGAGCGCGAGAAAACCTACAAGCTGGCCGAGAACATCGATGCGCAGCTGAAGCGCATGGCCCAGGACCTCAAGGACATCATCGAGCACCTGAACACGTCTGGAGGCCCTGCAGACACCAGTGACCCGCTGCAGCAGATCTGCAAGATCCTCAATGCACACATGGACTCGCTGCAGTGGGTGGACCAGAACTCAGCCCTGCTGCAGAGGAAGGTGGAGGAGGCGACCCGGCTGTGCGAGGGGCGGCGCAAGGAGCAGGAGCGCGGTGTCCGCATCACATTCGACTGAGCTCCGGCGCCTCGGTCTGCAGGGGATGGGGGCGCCCAGGTATTGCCTAGTTGTGTTTAATCTTTCTAATGATTGTACTATTGAGAGAACTGTTCTGTGGCTTGGCTTTCCCATTAGAATAGAAGGTATTGGGGTACCCTGGGCCAGGCAGCAGTGTAGTAGGTGTGGTTTCTGTGTGTGTCTTTTGTGTCCTATGACTGCCACCCACCTCATCCGTCTCGCTGCCGTCAAGTGCTGGTGCCACGAGAACCATCCATCTCCCAGCCAAGGTTTGCTGGGTGGCCACTCTGTTGTAGGTGCCGTGAAAAAAGACTAAAGTTAAAAGAATCTCTGTCCTCGAAGAGATGCAGCCTGGTATTTACAAACCATGTTCATGTGGAAATTCACCACCAGTACCAAGGCTCTACTTATGAATAGAACAGACAGTGGGATGTAGAGTTTCAGAGGAGGAAAGACGGGTCAGCAAGGGACTTGAACAGGGTGTTGAGAAAGGACAGGCTTGTACCGGAGTCCTTCCCTTTGCCTACTTGACACCCGTCCTTGGCCTCCGAAGCTGGGTCAGCTCCACACCACACTGAGCTTACCTCTGGTAACACTTGCCATGTCGTATTGTGCCGACTGTTTGCTCCTCTGCCTGCCATTCTCGTTCTGTGTCCTCAGCACAGTCGCTGTCACATTTTTTGAATGAATGAACAGTGGGGATGAAACCCAGCATATGCCTGCTGACATCGCCACGGAGGCAGCCACGCACTCGTCCTGAACTTCCCAATGCCAAAGCAGACCGAGTCAGCGACAGCAGGCTCCACGGTGCCCGGATGCAGGAGCCCGCCAGCAAATCCCAAGTGTCTTCTGTATCTGTCTTTACACTTTGCTGCACTCTGAAATCCCTGTGACTGTATGTTACTTTCCTAAATAAAATTCACTGTGGAACAAAAAAACTGCCTTTAATGTGGAAAACTTAGGAGAAGGTTGAGTGAAAAGAGCAGTTTCCAGAAAACTATTATATTATCAAGTGGGATGCTGTTTGGACTCAGAACAAGCAAAAGCAACGGTACATTGTTTAGGCACACGCACATGCACACATACGTGCACAGGTTTGTGTTGTGGGTTCCTCCGGCGCTGAGGGCAGGAGAGGAACACGTGGGGGACCTGTTAAAGGTGATGTCCTTAGTTAAATCTCAGAATACACATAAACGCCAAGTCACCTGTCACCATCCCTGAGGCGTTAGCTCAGTGGCCTCTGGGGCCATCAGCAGCATTTCTCCCCTCACCTGGGCCTGGCTGAAGGGTTCTGGTTGTGCTTCAACAGTGGAGGACAGGTAAACCAGGGATGCAAATTCCTATCAAATGATTTCCAGATACTGGCTGACGTCCTGTGTCTGCCCCCAGCTCTCGTAGGTGTGAAGGATGCCAAGCCCTTGGATTTTGCCTCTACAGGGTGGGGAGTCTGCGCCTTCAGCCTCCCTCAGCCTCTGCCACACTGAGCCCTCATTTGGCTAAGGAGTGCCAAGAGCTTGTTCCTGGAGATTCACAGTCCAGTTTCCCAAAGTTGTGATCATGAGTCATTTCCTTGCATCTTGGGCTGCCAGGGACACATGTCCTGACCAGCAGAAGCCATGGAAGAAGGAAGGAAATCAAGAGGAGGGAAACCCAAAAAAAAAACCCTACTGCTTCCCTCAAAGCTTCCCCCACTACAGTGGCCCTTGGTGCAACCAGAGGCTTGTCTTCTAGGACCCATATCTGACCCCTCCAGGGAGGGGAGATGAGAGGAGGGAGGAGAGATGGCGGCCTGAGTCCCCCTAGAAAGTAGGAAGTTGTTTGTATTTTACCTACACTGATCCATCCAACATCCATTTTTGGAGCCCCTGCTACAGGCCAGATACTGATCCGCCATTGGGGTTATGAAGACAGAACAATGTTTCTCTGCCCGCAGGGAGGTTGCTAGCAGGGCCCATACAGTCGTCATACAATTTTTCTTCAGTTTTCATTTCTAATGTATATACCTATTATTTTGCATACTAAATAGTAAAGCTTAAATGCTTCCTTATAGTTGTATTTTTTAAAAGTTAAGTTCTTCCCATTTTTTAAAAGTTAAGATTTTCTTCCCATACCCAGGGGATCTTGGGCACCCTGTTTTTTGTTTTTGTTTTTTTGGTATCATTAATCTACAATTACCTGAACAACATTATGTTTACTAGAGTCCCCCCATCATCCAGTACCCCCCACCAACCCCATTACAGTCACTGTCCATCAGCGTAGTGAGATGCTATAGAGTCACTACTTGTCTTCTCTGTGTTGTATTGCCCTCCCCATTGGGCACCCACTTTTAAGAACACGAGTGATTACAATAAACTGGGATTCATCTAATAAACCCCATGCAGGAGGAGTGGCTGCAGTGCTCGGCACTGGGGGGGAAATGATTCCAGCAGGCTTCCTGGGGGAGTCCTGGGTTCCCTAAGATTGCAACAGGCTCAGCAGCCGGCTGGGTTCCTCCCTGCTGGTGATGGCTTCGTGGTAATTGCAGTTTCCCTTTCCAGGAAGAAAACAGATGGGATTCCTTGCAAAACCCGACCAATGGCCTCTACTTAAGTTCCTCTTCATTAATTCATATGGAGACAACAAATGTGACTAAATTTGGAATCAGAGACTTCTAAAGGTGAATCTCCTCAATAAGCTCTTACTGCATTTCTCCCTGTTTAGGGATAAGAGTGGTATTCGGATTTATGGTTATGGAGTGCCTTCAATCACACAGAAACCCTCAAACGATGGCCTCCCTTAGGGCCCAGCCAAGCCGAGTCCCAGCCTGGTCAGGCACAGCTTTGCATCAAAAGGAGCAGATGTTTGAAACGGCTCTGGAGCCCGAATAGCCTTGATCTCCTAGGGGAGAGGGAAGCACTGGGGCCCCAGGCAGGCCTGTGCTGGTGACTGGGGGCTCTCCAGGGTGTGGAGAACCCCGGATGGGTGGTATATGCCAGTTTCCAAGGTGTCAAGACTCCCACCACGGCTGATTGCAAGCCACCAATGTGAAGTCACCAAACACAAATCTGAGGAACTTGATGCATACTGACATGGAATTAATTCACCTCAAGAGTATATATATATATATATAATAGTACAATGTAATCAAATATTTAGGAAGTGATGAGTTTTGAGTGTTTGTTTTTAATAAAATTGACTTAATCATATTTATATGTTAGCGGCTTGCAAAGCAAAACCACAAAAAGATCCTGAAAATCAAATTCTTGTTGCATCTGATGGGGAGGGAGAAAACGTAAATGTGACAAGATGTTCTAACCAGCGATGAACACACTTGGGTTTTTTATATGTGTTTGAAATCTTCCATAATAAGCTTTTGAGAAGGGAGGACGTGTCCTCCACAGCCTGCCAACTGCTCTGACCCCACACCAGGACGCTGGCACCTCTGGTCTAAGGGAATCCGGATAAAGCCACCATTCACCTGGGTTCCTCACACACGCAATGATGACTTCTGTCCCAGGCTACAGAAAGGCCATGGGCGCTGGGAGAGCCTCCCACAGCCAGCCATGCAGTGAGTGCCCTCCCTGAGCCCTGGGGGTTCTGAAAACAAAGGGGCCAGAGGGCTCTGTGGGAAGGGGGCTGTCTAGGGGTCAGGCAGAGATCAGGGGCTTCAGGTGAGTCTGTCCTCTGCTCTCTGCTCCTCTCCCTCATCCAGTTCTGTACCCCTGACTTCCTTCCGCCTGGGGCCC
Source organism: Phataginus tricuspis (assembly GCA_029783875.1). Lineage (NCBI taxonomy): Eukaryota > Metazoa > Chordata > Mammalia > Pholidota > Manidae > Phataginus > Phataginus tricuspis. The sequence goes on along the minus strand of JAQQAC010019400.1, from coordinate 15,039,899 downwards.
TGGTAGGCCCTGCCCCTCTAAGGCCTGGAGAAAGTTTTCATACCAGCCACTCAGAGTCTTTAGGCCAACTCAGAATATATCTAAGGCCCCGGCCCTGTCCTTTGAACATCTGGAACTGCCCTCACTATGAGCCAGGGGGCCAGGGCCAGGCCTCTGGCTGCTCCTGACATGATCTAAACCCATTAAAGCTGTCATTGGGACTCTAGAAGCAAACCAAATTGGGTAGGGTTTTCTCCCTAAAGGATTGACATTGTTTTCTAAAAAACTGATATCCCAAATCAACTACAGCAGATGCTTGATTTGGCGGGAAGCCCCAGCTCTCACTACCTGTCTTCTGTCTCCTACCCATGAGCTAGGAGCCCTAGCCTGGCCCCAGCCTCTCTCCTGACCTGTCCCACCCCACCCATACTCTCACCCCAGCCCTAATACCTGTCTCTTTAGTATCATCAGTAATGAGTCTGGGAGGTCTGGTGGTTTCTCCCAGAACAATCCCCAAACTGCAACGTCCTGGCCCCAGGCCAGCTCTACTATGTGCCTTCCAGCTCTTGCCCTGTCCGCTGTACCCGGTGCTCAGTCCTGGGCCATATCTGGCCACCCTTGGGCGCTCTAGCCAACACTTACCCAGCACTAGCCCAGTGGTTCTCAGCCAGGGAATTTTGTCTCCCCTTCCCCTAGGAATGGTTGATAGTATCTGGAGACACTGTGGTTGTCAGGCCTTGAGGAGCAGGTGCTACTGGCATCTAGTGGGTAGAGGCACGTAATGCCCCACACCCACAAAGATGTCCCCAAAAGTGCATAGTGCCGAGGCAGGGAGGCCCCGCCCTGCCCCATCCCTAGTCTACAGGCCTGATCTTGCTGCTGATGGGAAGTGGTTAAGGTCCCTGGCTGGGATCAAACAGTGTGCCACTTCTTAGCTGGTGACTTATCTGGGTCTCAGCTTCCCTCACTGTAAAGTGGGGACAGCTAAACCCACCTTGTCAGAGTCGTCTGGACTAAATGAAGTAAAATGCACAGAGTATCTGGCACACGGTATTAACCAGACCCCCCAGTCATGTCCTCAGAGGCAAAGAGATTGGTCAGGCAAGCCTGCCTCCCAATTCTGTGATTTGCGTCCCCCCACCCAAGACTACACGACCAAGGTCATATTCCTCTTCCTTAGACTCCAGGAGGTGAGCAGGGGGTGTGCTCAGAGCCAGGGTGTTGAACAGCGATCCTGTGTGAGACTGCAAGAGGCTGGGACGTGTCCCTGTGAAGGAAGCAGGCAGGCCTTCCCGCCCCGTGGCCCTGGGCCGATCCTGGGGTCCCCTGCCCTCCACCTCTGACCCTCAGATCCCTCCTCTGAGATGGGGCGTGAGGCCCCCGGTGAGCACCAAGCGCTGAGCAGTGGGCACAGTTTCCGTGTCCCCGTCCCCCACCCCCGCATCCTGTGCTCTCTGGTTCACCCCACCCCCCACCCTGCATCAAACCACAACCCTCTTGGCTTTACTGTTGGGACCTTCCCATCTTGTTGCTGCAGAGGATCTGCCGCCCTCTGGTCCCCAACCACCTGGTGCCCTTGCCTCCAACCCCAAGAAAAATCCCCGATGTGGCCCATCCACCTCCACCCTCCTCAGAGAACTCACCATGTGTCCCCTTGGCTGAAGCCCCCAAAACCGTGAGACCCCAGCTGCCTGTGAGGGACTCCTTGGAGCCAGGTCATCTTGTTCTCGCTGCTGGCCATCCCCCCTCAGGAGAAAAGCGCCCCAGAGACGGGGTGGCAAAGGGCATAGGCAGAGAGGCAGAAGCTCCCGGGACATGGCTCTGAGGCGACCCCACACCCTAGCCTAAGCTGAATGCCACGGTGGTTCCCAAGGCAGGGATGGGAATGCCGGGGTGAGCACAGGTCCTGGGCCGCTCTGTGCGGGGCCTGCCGGGTGGGGGCACTCCCTGAACGCCACCCAGCACCCCCAGGGCGGCAGCAGCACATTTCCTAAGGAGCAGGTTCTCCTCTCAGGGGCTGATCCCGATTCACTACCTAATCCTGCCAGCATTGTGAGGGCCCCCACCTGACAGCTGCAGAACGCAACTGCAGAGGGGAGGGCCCTTGCCAGAGGCTGGCCCACAGCCCATGCCCTTGACCACTGTGCTGTGGCCACTGCACCCATTTCGTGGAGTGAGAGACTGAGGCTCAGAGTGGCCATGTGGGAGAGGAATGGAGCCAGTGAGGGCCCTTCAGGGCAGAGTGACCGCTGACACAGGGACTCATAGGCTGTCACGAGTAACACGCTGCCCCAAGTTCAGTTGGCAGATGCCAAGGCCTTGTGGTCAGAGCCTCTGGCAGGCCAGGGGCACCCCCACCCTTAGCACAGCGACCTGAGCATTTATTTCTGGCCTTCCAACTGCCCTAGAACTATTTGGGGCAAGAGGAAGAAAATAGACTGATTTACTTCCTCCTGACCCCCTTCCCCAGCGGCCGCCCCCTCCAGCCTCAACTAGACTCTGAGTTCTGACGCTGAGGCCCAGGAAGGCACTTGCATTTCCCACTAGCCCCGTTTCCCAGAGGGCGGGGAGGGCGGGGCTCGGCTCCTTCAAGTACAGGGGCGGAGGAGAAAGGCCGTGGGGCTGCAGCGCCGAGCCAAAGGAGAGAGGAAGCTGTGAGAGGCAAGGACCCACACAACTAGAGGCTGGGTGTCAGGGAGACAGACCAGGAGGAGGAGAGGGAAGGGGGGGGTAAAAAAGAGTCAAGGAGTCAGGGCGGGGAGAGGCGTCAGGGAGGGGAGAGGCGTCGGGCTGGGAGAGGCGTCAGGCTGGGAGAGGAGTCAGGGCGGGGAGAGGAGTCAGGGCGGGGAGAGGTGGGCAAACAGGTGAACACGGGACAGGAGCCTGACTGCTAGACTGGGATAGGGACCACAAGTCCAGAGAGCAGCTGGCCATAGGGCACCTTGTCACAGGTCCTTGCTTCCCCTCCACCCCAGACGCCATCTCCCACCAAGAGTCATGGCCTTTTTGGGTAAGTCAGCGAGGGGGAAGTAGGGGCACAGGGACAGGGCTGGGGGGCAGAACCCACCTTTCTCCTCCCAGATCCCTGCTGACCTGCTCGCTGACCCTGCCCTCCTCTTCCCAGCCCGGCGCCTCCTCGTCCTAGTCCCTATCCTCAGCCTGGTGGCTTCCCTGGACTGGAAGAATGCCCACACTCAGGACCCCTTTGAGAAATGCATGCATGACCCTGACTATGAGCAGCTGCTCAAGGTCGTGACCTCGGGCCTCAATCGGACGGTGAATCCCCAGAGGGTGATTGTGGTTGGTGCCGGTGTGGCTGGGCTGGTGGCTGCCAAGGTGCTCAGTGATGCCGGACACAAGGTGAGCGGGGCGCCTAGCAGACCACCTTGCGTCTTTCCTGCTGCAGGCTGGGAGTCCTGGGCTGGGGCACCTGGCCACATCCCTGCGGAAGGGGGTGGTGTTAGGAGGAGGGGAGGGATCCATGCTTTCCCTGTCGTCTGGGCAGTGAGGCCCGAAATCCCCCCCCCCACTCCAGCGTGAAACCCAGAGGGAGTGTGTGTGTGCACTGAGGGGCCTTCAGGGCTCCCTGCCCGACTTGCTCTCATACAGCAGGGAAGTCCCTCAAAACCTCCTGGGGGAAATCTGTGCTGGTGAAGGTGAAACTCCATCCAAGGAGAAGTGCCCCTGAGGTCTAACCACTGTCCTTCTCACTGAAGTCCAAGAATGAGAATGGGCTGGGCCAGGGACTTCTGTGCATAGGATAATCTCCCCACTCCCTGCGCTGGGAAGTCCCTCTGCAGTCTGGCCAGTGGCCTTCCTGCTGCTGTCTGGAAATTGTTATATTGTACATTCCCACTCTGACATTCTGTTCTCCCACCAGGGCATGCCCTGCCCCCATAAAGAAAGTAATCTTTCCCTAGTCTGGTCTGTGCTGCTCTGGAGACAGAAGGCAGGGGCTGGCCTGGGATGGGGTGGGGGCTTAGGGGAAGCTAAAGGGCCCTGCTCACTGCCCACCATCCCTCAGGTCACCATCCTAGAGGCGGACAGTAGGATCGGGGGCCGCATCTTCACCTACCGGGACCAGAAGACGGGCTGGATTGGGGAGCTGGGAGCCATGCGCATGCCCAGCTCACATAGGTGAGGCTGACCTGGCCTCCCCCAGACCCCTCAATGCCAGCCCAGACAACCAGATCTCCCAACTCCATCTGTGCTCACTGCCAGCCCAAACTTCCATTCTGCCCTTCAATCAAGTCAGCTCTAGACCCAGCCTCCAGCTCCATCCTTTTCCTAATCCTAACCTCAGAATCTCCTGGCCCCGGCCCATTGCTGTACCCGTTGGATGCTCAGGCCGCCATGTCCTGCAGAACCCCCAACTAGCCTGCCCAGCCTCTCTAGACCTTCAACCCTACCTCCCCTGACTCTGTCCCGCCCCATCCAACCCAAACTCTGTCCCCATTTCTACTTCATCCCTCTCAAACCCAACCCTAATCTGGTACAGCCCTCAGACTGCCCCCGTCACTCCCTCGTCATTCCCATCCCCAGCACCGATGAGCCCGCAGCTAGAGCCCTGCAGCCTCACGCCCATCCACAGGCCCCATCTCCAGCTGGCCTACCCGCCTCCTTCCCTTCTCTGAGCCCCACTGGGGAGAGGGACCCTCACCGGCCTCTCTTGCTCCCGCAGGATCCTCCATGAGCTCTGCAAGAACGTGGGACTCAACCTGACCAAGTTCACCCAATATGATGAGAACACGTGGACACAAGTGAACGGGGTGAAGCTGCGGAACTACGTGGTGCAGAAGATGCCTGAGAAGCTGGGCTACAAACTGAACTCCAGGGAGAAAGGCCGCCCGCCCGAGGAAATCTACCAGATGGCTCTCAACAAGGTAGGCCCCTGCGCCAGCTCTGCGCTGCCTGGTACCAGGCCCCCTGAGCCTCTCTCTGGGCCGCCACCCAGCCTCCTCCCTGGCCTGGCTTTCCTTCTCTCTCTTTCTTTCTGGCTCTTCCATCTTCAGTTTTCCTATAAACAATGCCAATCCTCAAAGCGCCATCAGCCTTTGGCCTCAAATCCCCTTCTTAACCACAGGCTGTCCTGGACGGCCACACCTTTCTATGCCTTGGGCTTCAACTTTGCAGGTTGATGTCTTCCAAACCCATCTCCTGAGACCCAGACCTATGGCCAGCTCCACCCTGGCCACACCTGAGCTCCTACCCAGCTCGGCATCTTCCCCCAAATGCACTCATACTCTCAGGTCCCCCATCCCGCAATGCTTCTCACTCTCGGGTCACAGGGCACACCCCCAGATGCCATCCTCTCTCCCCCTGCCGTCAGTCCACAGCCACATCCTTCCTGCCTCCTCTCTTCCCACCTCTCTGAACCCAAACCCCACCACAACTCAGGCCTTGTCCTCTCCCCTGGACCTCCACCAGCTCTTCCCCAGCAACTCACAGTCAGGTTCAAGCCATGAGTGCTCCAGTCTCTCCGACCCCCTTGCCTCTTTTTTCTCCTCCAAGAAATTCTTACCCCCAAAGCCTTGTGGTGGCCCAAACACCCCCAGCTCTGTACGTGTACCCACTATGCTCATTCGCCATCTCGCACCCATGCCCTTGCTCTTGCCACATGCCCTGCCTGGAAGGCCTTTTCCCTTCCCCACCCAGGGAGCCCTACTCATCCCTCAAGAGCCAGCATCAATGTCCCTTCCTCCAGGAAGCCTTCCCTGATGCCTTCAGGGAGGACGCAGCTTCGTCCTCTGAGAGCTCCTGATTGCCCATCTCCCCTCCTAGACACGGGTGGGCACGTGTCCAGGCCATGTCTGTGTTCGAGCACTGCTCAGTTCAGGGAACCTAGGGAAATGTGGGGTGAATGGAGAGTGAATGAGTGAGTGGAAGGGCACATTCTCCTGAGTGTGCCGGGGCCACACAGGGGAGATGCCAGGTGGACAAAGAAGAGGGTTGAAATATGGCAGCGAGCCTCCTGGGAGGGGATGAGACTTGCCCAGCGTGGTGAAAGATGGCAAAAGATGAGTCCGGCAGAGTAAGTGCAGTGGCGTGGAGGTGGGAGAGGCCTGAGGGTGGTCTGGGCACTGGACATTGTGCTTTGAGCCAGAACTGCCATAAGAGATGGTGACTGAGGGCCTGGCAGCGCCTTCAACTTGCCAGGCTGAGGGCTGGAACTCTGGCTCCAGGAGCAGGGGAGCCACAGGACGGCTGCAGGCAGGAGAGGGACCTGATAATAAACCCTTCAGGGCTGATCAGGGTCAGGGGTGGGGCTGGGCTCAGAAGGGATTCTGCTTGTCTGCAATGATCCAGGTGACAATTTCTGAGCACCAGAAGGACAGACACAGCACTGACTGACACACGATGCCTGCCTCCTCGGGGCTCACAGGCTAGGATGATGAAAGTGGAATAAAACCCAACTAGAATGAGTGTGGCCTTGTCCAGTCGGCTTGAACACACAGGACGCAGGGCATTAATGTCTGGGGAGGGCGGACTAAAGTGACGCTGAGGTGCAGTGGAAGGCAAGGCTGAGGGCACAGCAGGGGCAAATGAATGCCTGGCGGCTTGAACAAGAGTGGAAAATGGCTGGCCACCGGCAGGAGCCGGAAGAGAACCCAGGTTTGGACTCCAGGCCTGGCTTCTGCAGTCCTGCCCCCACCTTGTTCCACCATAGGCCGTCAAAGATCTCAAGGCAATGGGCTGCAAAAAGGCGATGAAGAAGTTTGAAAGGCACATGTTCTTGGTGAGCGGGGACTTTGGTGGCGCTGAGAACCGAGGGCAAGGAGGGTGCCCATGGGGCTTTGCCCCTAGGAGGCAGAGGCGGGAACCCAGGAGCTGAGGCCTGCCACTGTCTCCCTAGCCAAGCTCAAGGCTAGACACACCCCATCTCTGGGCCTCAGTTTGAGATGGGGCATCGGGTCGCTAAGGTCCAGGGGACTGTATTAAGCTCATGGTGGTGTCACAGAAGCCAGAAGCTCAGTCAGGAGGGGCATGGAGCGGGCATGGACCCGGCAGGGGGCAGTCTGCCTTGGCGCTGACCTGCGCCGCACCTGCCCTCCAGGACTACCTCCTCGGGGAGGGGAACCTGAGCCAGCCGGCCACGCAGCTACTGGGAGACGTGATGTCCAAGGACGGCTTCTTCTATCTCAGTTTTGCAGAAGCCCTGCGGGCCCACAGCTGCCTCAGCGACCGGCTCCGGTACGGGCGGGGGCGGCAGGCTGGGAAGGGCTGGCGGGCAGCGCGCGGCCCACGGAGACCAGAAAGGGGGCGAAACGGACGGAGGGAGAGACGGGCGATGGAATCTGGCTACATTGGCCGCTGCGTCCAGGCAGCTCTGCAGAAACTGAGGAAGGGAGTTCCAGAAGGGCGTGGCCCAGAGGAGAAGAGGCAAGAACGGGGTAGAGGAGTGGGCGGGGTAAGCAGGGTGCGGGCAGGTGCCCTGGAGGGCCAGTACCGTTGGGAGCCGGGGCTGGTTAGAGGGAACCGGCTGGTGACGCCCGGAGCACGTATCAGGGAATCTCAGGGAAGGGCCCGAGGGGAGGGCAGGCCCCCAGCGCCCAGGTCACGCGCTCGCCCCGCCCCTCCCGCCCGCAGGTACAGCCGCATCGTGGGCGGCTGGGACCGGCTGCCGCGCGCGCTGCTGAGCTCTGTTCCGGGGCCGGTGCTGCTGCACGCGCCTGTCACGGCGGTGACGCAGAACAGGCAAGAGGTGCACGTGCATATCGCGACCTCGCACCAGGCCAGGAACCTGAAAGCCATGAAGGCGGACAAGGTGCTGCTGACGGTGAGCGGGCCGGCGCTGCAGCGCATGATCTTCTCTCCGCCGCTGCCGCGCAAGCAGCAGCAGGCCCTGCGCGCGCTGCACTACGTGCCGGCCACCAAGGTGTACCTGAGCTTCCACCGGCCCTTCTGGCACGACGAGCACATCCAGAGCGGCCACTCAAACACTGACCGCCCGTCGCGCGTGATATTCTACCCGGCGCCGGGCGAGGGCGCGCTGCTGCTGGCCTCGTACACGTGGTCGGACGCGGCGACCACGTTCGCTGGCCTGAGCCTGGAAGAAGCGCTGCGCTTGGCACTCGACGACGTGGCGGCACTGCACGGGCCGATTGTGTACCGGCTCTGGGACGGCCGCGGCATCGTCAAGCGCTGGGCCGAGGACCCGTACAGCCAGGGGGGCTTTGTAGTGCAGCCGCCGATGCCCTGGAAGGCCGACAAGGACGAAGAGCAGGAGTACGACTGGACCGTCCCTTACGGTCACGTCTACTTTGCCGGCGAACACACGGCGTACCCTCACGGCTGGGTGGAGACGGCCGTCAAGTCGGCGCTGCGTGCCGCGGTGCTGATCAACCACCAGGAAGGGAACCCAACCACGGCCCCCACCCAACCACTGCGCGGTGCGACTCCAAGGATGTCATTCACCCTCCAGTCATAAAGTAGGATAACCGATACGCACACGACTCACAAGAGGACCCGGCATTAAAGTATTTTCTTTAAAAGCTGTGTGGCCTTACCACGCCCCCGCCCCCCCCCCCCCCCCCCCCGCCTCGGCTCAGCCCTTCCCCAATTTCCATGGGGCAAAATCATTAACCCTCAAGGTAGAAGGTTCTGCACCTAGCCTGGAACCCCAGAAGCTGTCCTTCCTAGACAGCGGGGCTCCACCTGGGATGATGGATGTGTGTACGTGTGTGTGAACAGGACATACACTGCTTTGCATCACTGATAAATGGCAGTCAGTGCCCGTCCCCGCTGTCACAACGCAGACGGGTCCTGACACAAGCAATTGAAGCCGGACGACAGTGAGTTAGACAGTTTATTTTCTTTACATAACAAGAGGTTGGTAGGCAGGGTCCGTAGTGTTTCAGCAGCTCTGCAGCCCTCCCATCTCCGTTAAGTTGGGGATGTGTCCACGCAACACTACTAGGTGACAGCCCCGCGCCAGCTCCCCAGCCTCACTCCGCCGAACAGCGCAGGAAGCCCTGCCTCCACAATCCTCCACCACTCATCCAAAGACCTCCTCTTGAGTCTCATTGGCCAGGTTAGAGTCACGCGGCCACATTAGCTCCGCAGTGGGCAGAGAAGCAGTCTAATAAAACCAGCTAATGAGGAGGGCGCTCTGCGCCTCCTCGCAGTCCAAAGCAAGATAAAGTGCCTGTGCCTGGAGGGCTGCCTGTCCAGCTGGTTAGGAATCGGTGGCGTCCTCTTCCTCCGGCAGGATCTCCAGGCTGCTGTCTGGCTGCGGGGCTGTGTCCACGGGGGATGAAGGGACGGGTGGGGCCCGGGTGGGAGACAGGGGGAGTGGAGAGGCAGGGGGCGAGGGGCTACAGGGCTCTGCAGGCGGTGCAAGACCCAAGACCTCCTGCACATTGTGGGGCAGCTCCTGGAGAGTTGCGGGTAGGGAGCAAAAAGTTAAAAGAGATTTGATCAGGGGAACAGGGCGGGAGGCTGCCGGGAAGGGTTAGGGACTCACCAGGCAGGCGGTCAGCTGCCGGTAGAGGGCCTCCGCCCGCGTCAGCACGTCCTCCACGCTCAGCTTCATGGTCAGCTCGTTAATGTGCTGCAGAGGGGGTGGGTCAGGGCTGCCTGCCTGCAAGCACTCAGCCACCACTGCCCCAGCGCCTATGCTCTGCCTCGTGCTGGGGATACAACAGTGGGAGGACAGACTGGGCTGGCCCTGCTGGGGCTCACAGTGGAGCTTAGGGCATCAAGGGAAGTCACACTCTCTGCTTGCCAGAAGCAGGATACTGTGAAGGGAAAGGGCACAGAGCTCCACACCCATGGCCTGCCCCAAGTAAGGCTTTGGGTCACATGCTCTGTTAGGACACTGCTGGGGCCAAGGACAGGATGGGGTAGGAGAAAAAACAGACTTGGCCTCATGGCCACAGTGCTCACAATTGAGCTAACCATACTTTCAACAATCCTATTTTGCGTGCCTACTACTGAAAAGATGGCACAGGCAGTGCCAGACTCCATGGAGTTCACCCCCAGCGTATGTGCCCCGATCCACGCAGGTCAGGATGGGCAGGGAGAGGGTCAGGACTAGAAAGGAACCAGGGCTTCACCTTGAGGATTTCATTGGAGCCAAAGCCAGAAAGCATGAGGGTGTCACGCTCCATGTCCAGGATGGCGCAGGCCACCAGCAGGTGCAGATTGGGGCCAGGGAGCCCTGTCCATAGCACCTAGGGGTGCCGGGGGGAAGGGATCACAGCCAGCCTCTGCTTGAAGTCCCACCCTGACCTACCCACCGCTTGCCCACTTCCCAGCCGCTCCCATGGGCAGAATAGTCCACTGACTTCTTTCTCTCAGCCCTCCCACCCAAATTGGCTGCCTACCTCCCACAGCCGAAGGACATCCGGGAAGGGGAATTCCCTCTTGAACCAGATGAGCAGCCACCGGAAGCAGAAGCAGAGAGAGCCAGAGTCCTGGGAGTCTAGGAGAGGACAGGACTGGGAGGGTTGGTGCTCAGCAAAGAGCAAACTCAAAGTCAACTGCAATCCTGTTCTAATTCACAGTGTGCCCGGCAGTCAGACTGAGACTCTAAGAAGTCATCCTGGCTACAAGAACCTCCACCAGTCTAGGCCAGCAACTCATGGCCAGCATGGGAAGACTTCAGAGGTGAGTCAGGAGTGCTCTGGGTCCACAGGAACTTTCCCCATCCTGCCTTCTGGACTCCAGATGAGGCGAACTAGTTCCATGTTTTCTACTTTCACATGGAAGGGATGCCGTACCCTCAAGGAAAAAAAAACCCTACTCAGTACTCAGAGCTGGTGGAGGTGGGGGGACACTGGCACTCGTGTAGGCTGCTTGCAAAACTGTGAGGTGACACGACCTTCCAGGAAAGCAGTGATGGGGACAAATATTTCAAAAGCTGTAAAAATATGTACTGCCCTGGACACAATTTCCCTTGGAATTTAACCTAAAATCATCTAGACAATACACATCATGATGAAAAATGATAACTTAAATGTCCTGCCGATCAGACTAAATCATTCCTTCTACATCCTTGAGATGGACAGAAAACCCTGCAGTTCATAAAAGTGACAGCTTAGGAAACGTGTAATGACACAGAGACAGATAACGTGCAGGTGCCCTTGGCAGCGGCACGCACTCCCCCGGACTTAGGGAGTGAGGGCCAGCTCCATCACCTCCCCCAGCGTGACCCTAAATCTCAGTGAATAAATGTCCAGAAATAAGTTAACTGTCATCATCTGCATTCACAAGAATGCCACTACCAACAGTAATGTTTACTTTCTTTTCTTTACCTGAATTTCCTGCAATTTTTACTTGAACAAGCCGGGAAGAAAAACTGTAAAGCCTGAATGGAGCCCAGAGAATCGGTTTCCTGCCTTAAATGAGAGAAGGCAAGACACGCTGGGAGCCACAGCCGGGTCCTTCTCGGGAACGCGCAGGCTTGATGAGAGCCAGGGAGCCTGCTCCCGGTGTGCGCATGGCTGCATTTGACGAGGTTCTGGACTCAACTGCGATCCTGCTTTTCCACGTAAGTTTCGGGTTCTGAGTTATGCAGGGATGTTTCTCTTGTTTAGATCAGGACCAAACATCCTGGACACCATCTGTGGCCACTCCCAGAAACTCTCTGGCAAGGTCTGTGGCCCTGCCGGCCCCTGCCCATCTGCTGAGACACGTACCCAGGAAGTCGCAGAGCGGCGGGTCCAGCACTCTCAGGAGCAGCAGGAGCTGTCCGAGTTGTCGCTTCATCGTCTCCTGACTCTCCTCAAAGTTCCCGTGCTGCAGGAGGGAGGGTCACGTGAGAGGGTGGACCCCCTCTGTTGAGGGGCCCTGTCTCCCACCCCTGCCCTGAGCCTCACCACGAGCTCCATGAAGCCGCAGAAGCACCAGAAGGCATCCACCTCATTCTGAATGACGTAGAGGATCGGGGAGAGAAGGTCACTCATACCTTGGACGTAGCCTACGAGGACATGGTGTCAGGACCCAGCCCAGGCCCCCGGTACCCCACTCTCCCCAGAAACCCCGGTTCCCGGGCTGGGCCGCACCAAGATCGAAGTGGTACATGCAGTAGGTGAGGAGGATGTCATTCAGCAGGCCCAGCCCCGGGTTCTCAGGACCCTCATAGAATGTGTTGGTTCTGTCAGTGCGGCTCACATCTCTCTCTGCAGGGACAGGGCACAGGCGGCAAAGGTGAGAAAGGTAGGGGGCCTGTCCCTGCTGGCCGCTGGCACCCGCTCCCACTCCTCGGTTGGCAGACCCCAGGCAGGTGTGGGTCAGTCCAGAAACCATCTCAAACGCTTCATGCTCACCCGCTCACCACATCCTCCCAGCAACCGACAGTTACTAAACCACCCACAGATGGGGAAACTGAGGCCCAGGGAGTTAAGTCCCCTGCCAAGATCTCACGGTAAGCAAATGGCAGGCTTGAGCTCAAGGAGCCTGGCTCCTCTCCCCTGCCCACTCCCAGGCCTGCTCAGCCCCCATTGGCCCCCTGCAGGTGGCCTCCTCCCTGCTCTTGGGGAGGCAGGGAGCCCCACTGTCCCCTCACTGCTTTCCAGTCGGGCCACCCCAGCCCCACCCACCGATGAGGCTGCGATAGCCATGCAGCAGTGAGTTCCTCCGCTCCTGCTCCGGGCTCACGGATTTCCACTGCAGCTTCATGCGGAAATACTCATCCCTGAGGGGTGGGGAGGTGAGATGTGATATGGTGCCTGCGCCCCTCACCCTCAGCCCAGCTCACTGCCCTGGCACCCCTTGCTAGCCATGCCGACCAACACCACCAATGCTTGCCCTTTCCAGCACCTCTTACAACACCGAACAACCTCATGGGCTCTGCTGACAGCCTGTCATCCCCAGTGGACAAGGTACCAGGGACCAAGTGGGGATACAGATTCAGCAGCACAATATATGCCAGGAATAAAGAGGGGGCCTTGTAGCGTTAGGAAGCCTCTGCAGAGCAGACACGGTGACAGGATGGTGACGCAGTGAACACAGCCCTGGAGATGGGAGACAGGCGGCTGGGTTGCCAATTCTCTTGCGTGAGGGTCGAGGCCCATCACGTGCCATCTTGTAACTAGTGTCTGGGGTGCAAAGCTACCTGCAACAGGCCACGCCTGGTGCCGGGGAGGCCAGGGAGGCACGAGGCTGAAGCCAGGCAAGGCGCTGTTCCTCACTTACGTTTTCTTGCGCACATGGGCTTTGTGCTCCTCGGCTGAGCCGTCCCAGCTCAGATACCCCAGGAGGAACTTCCAGGCCTCGCGCCTCAAGCTGGGGCTCAGACCCTGGGGGGCAGAGTGGGGCAGGAGCTTAGAGGGGCCTCCCCTTGGCCACCCGCCGGCCCTGCCCAGCTCTCCACACCCATCCAGTGCCTCACCCCTGAGAAGATACGGGCCTTCAGCACGGGGACCTGCTGCAGGCGGCCCTCAGGGCCCACATGCTGGGCCCACTCCTCGTCTGTGACCGGAGGCGCCCGCTCCACGGCTGGCCGCGGCCCCAGCTCCACCTGCAGGACACAAGGCAAGTGAGCCCAGAGGCCCCCCCAGTGCAGCCTCCCCTCCAGACCACCCCCACGTCAGCTCAGAGCCCTCTGAACTTGATGGACGATTAGCTGTCAGGGAGGAAAGCATCTCCTGCCCTCGGTCAGCAGCAAAGAAAGAGCCCCCTAGTCATCTTAAGCCCCAGGTGTAAGCACTTCCCTCGTGCACCCCACTGGGGGTGGTGCCGTTGGAACCTCTGAGGCCCAGGAGGTGCGGCCAGGTGCCTGAGGTGACAGTCAGAAAGCAGCGGGGTCCGTCCGACACTCACGCAGGAAATGACCTCGAACCCAGGCTCAGGCTCGTCATCAGGGGGTGGAGGAAGGTCAGGGGAGGCCCCCTCCGGGTGTGGCTGCAGGGCTCCCCGGAAGAAGTTGGTCACTCGCGAGAAGCTGCTGAAGGTGGTGGAGTAGGGGTCCTGGAGGAAGCGCTGCGGGCAGGGCCAAAGAGCGGTCATGGGTTGCCCCGTCCTGCCTTGCCCACTACCCCACCCGTCCCTGCCCACGGGCTCCTGGCCTGGCCCTGGGGACACTCACAGACACCACATTGGAGCTGTCCTGGTCAAAGAGCTGGAGGTGGTGGAAGGAGTTGGAGAGGGCCGAGGAGTCGTGAGGGAAGACAAGGTAGAGGCGGGAGTCCTGCGGGGAGCTGAGGGGAGGCGCTCAGTGACACACAGGTAGGGCCCGGCCCGCATCTGTGTCCTCCCCTTCCAGTCACGGCAACCTGGCTGCCCTTGGGAGTCCCTTGCCTAAGGCAGAGACCATCCAGGGTCGGGCCGAGAGGCAGCGCTCCGGGCTGCTGGCGTGTAGGGACGGAGGGACCTTCTGCCCGCCGGGGCTGCTAAGCCAGGGCTGGGGGCCCCAGAGGAGGACACAAACTGTGAGGGAAAAAGGGCAATTCTCCTGAACAACCAGGGAGCTGGATGCTGCCTGAAAGCAGACTCCCCTGCGACCCTGCGGCCACTGACACCAGGCAAGCCCCTCTTTCTGCCTTTAAGTCAATCTGTTTCGTTCACAGCCCTGAGAGGCCAGGCTGCAACTGCAGAGGGCCCGGGCCTGGCACAAAGGCAGCGTGGGGAGAAGGCTTACCTGGCCAACAGCAGGTAGCGACTGAGGACACGGAGCAGGGCGCGTGTGCCCCCACGGTGGAAGTGCAGGGCAGGCAGGGAGCCTCCAGCCTGGGTCACCAGCACCAGGTAGGCCCAGCTGAGACCCGGCTTGGACCGGCGGATGGACTTGAGCTCCCCCAAACTCACCGAGAAGGCCCAGGAGTCCCGGGGGGAGCTGGGCTCTGCACCTGGAGGGACGGCACAGAGTTGGGAACAGACGCTGGGAACCAGTGCCATCTCCCAGGAGCCACACCACGAGCCAGACCCAGGCCCTGCCCTCTGGGAGCTCTGGGTTCCCTCATATTTGCTCGGAAACACAACTGAACAAGACAGAAAGGGAGGCCAGTGGACATTTACCTGCTCCAAAATCTCCCCCTGACCCACAGAATGAAGACTATTCCTCAACCTGACATGACAGGGCCCTCTGGTCTGTCCCCTGCCCCCTGCCCGTCTCCCTCCAACCTTCTCTTTACTCCAGACCCCACACTCAAGTCACAGCGAAAAGCCTGTGGTTTCCTAAACACTGTGGCGCCCAGGCCTGGCCCTGAACGCTGCTCTCTGCAGGACAGAAAGCTCCCAATTGCCTCCAGGGCTGACCACACCTTCCCGGAAGACTTCTCCACCTGCCCGAGCGCTTGGACACCTCCTCTGCTGCTCCCGGCACCCTGTGTGACTTCAGGACAGCCCAAATCACCCTGCGACCCTGCAGCCATCATTCCCACGACATGGAAACTTCAGCAGCAGCACAGCCAATGAAGGAGCCCAGGGGGACAGCACGGCTGTGCACACTGGCCACCCTGGGCCTGGGCTAGAGATGGTCCTGCACCCTCCCACTGTCCTGGGACTGGAAGACCATCTCACCTGTGGCAGCAAAGCCATGACCACTGAGGAAAGACATGTCTCTACCGACCCCCAGGGCCCCAGCTCAGCCTACCTCTGCTGGGCTCTGAGTGCCGGGGCTGAGGCCGCACAGTGCTGATAACGGCCCAGTCGGGTTCATAGCCAGGGTCAAAGGTCGGTTCCTCCTCAGAGGTGCAGGAGTCACCCCCACTGGCATCCTTGGGGGGAAAAAGGAAAAGAGTGAGGGATGGTGAATTCAGTGTCCAGATCTGAGCTCAGAGGCCACTATGGAAAGTAGCCCCACTGAACAAGGAGGAAAATGGAGGCACAAAGAGGGCACCCCGCGCTCGCTCAGGGGCACACAGTACAAGCAGGGACTGGGGCTGGGCCAGGACTCGAAGCCAAACCCCTCAGCCCAACGGCTCTACCCAAAGCACCAGGGCAGGGGAGCTACACTCTGCAGCCAGACTACCTGGGTCCACGGCGCTTAAAGTAGCCCTTGGCTAGGGCAACTCAAGTCAAAACCACCATCAGCAACGATTTTGCTAGGTTAAAAGACAGGTAATAACAAGCACTGGTGAACACACAGAGAAACTGGAACTTTGCACACGGCTGGGGGAATGGAAAATGGTGCGGCTGCTATAGAAAGCGGTCTGGCAGCTCTTCGACCGGGTTAAGCGTGGAGTTACCAGATGGTCGAGTAATTCATCCCTCAGTACATACCCAAGAGAAATGAATACAGATGTCCCCGTAACTCACAAATGTTCAGAGCAACATTATTCACAATAGCCCAAAAGTGGAAACAACCCAACTGCCCACACTTTGTCACAGGTATGTACATGTAAGTAAAAGACACATATTCAGAGGGTTCAGTATTATCTGCGGTTTCAGGTATCCACCAGGGTCTGTGAAGGTACCCCTGGTGGAATAGGTGGAGGTCGGGGGGCTACTATGTTATTCAGCAATAAAAAGAAATAAAGTGCTGAAAGATGCTACAGCATGGATGAACCCAGAGGCACCCTAGTGAGAGAAACCAGTCACAAAGATTGTACGATTCCACTTACAGGAGATGTCCAGAACAGGCAACTCTAGAGAAGATTAGTGGTCCCAGAGGCCAGAGGAAGGGAAAGTGGGGAATCCACATCTTTCACTGATAGTTGCAAAAGTTTGTGAACACTGAAAAACACTGACTCCCTCACTTAAAGAAGACTTTTAAACTTTAAATTGTGTGGTGTGGTAAATTAATTCTATCTCAATGAAATACAAAGTAACTGATTCATTGGTGGCTATGAATATTAAGTGACCAGCATGGGGCTGGGGGTGGCTGCTCTCACTTTTGGGAGTTAAAGGGCCTGCAGGGCAGACTAGGAAATGGTGCAGAGGGGCTGTGCTGAGGGCTGGGGTGCGGTAAAGCCCACAGTGCTGGCCAGGGGCCACAGAAGATGAAGAGGGGACAAAGTGTGTGAGGACCATGGGAACTGTGAGTCCTTTCACAGGCTAGATGCCTTCCAGTTCAGCATAGAAAGCTAAAAACTACATTTCCCAGGCTCCCTTGCGGCTAGACTTCTGGACCCGAAATACAGCCAGATGTGCACAGCTCCAGCAAGTGGAAATGAGATAAGGGCAACTTCCTGCCACTTGGGCTGCTTGGCTGTGACAGTCAAGGGGGAGAATACTCATCTCCATCTTAGCTTCCCTCTCTGGGAGAGGCAACTGGGGAGTGGTGCAGACCAGCTCCATCTTCCAGTGCCGAGTTACTAGCTTGGGGACTGAGCAGCTTCCTGCCCCTGGATGGCAGCTTTGGTGGTGGTGGTCTTGAACTCAACAGCTCCAAAGATGGTCTCATTCTCCACCAGCCTCATTTTGGCAGTAGCACAGCTCCCCTGGCAGGTCAGTTCTGTAGGGTCAATCCTGTTTCTCTCGCATTAACAAACATTCCACAACCCTCCACTTTTCTGCATTTAATCCCTTGCTGTTTAAAATAACTGGAGTGTTTTGGGATTCCTGCAATGAAACCTGGAACAATAGAGCAATGAAGCCAGAAGGACCTAGACTGCGGGCCTACCCAATGGCCATGTCTGCTGCTGCTTCCAGGCTGACACAGGCTCCCACAACAGGAACCAAAATCTCCCAATATTCCTTTTTCCAGCCTTTCCTGCAGTTCTGAGTGGCCTAGGGACCCAATTCTGGCCAATGGGAGCTGAGAGGACATCTGTGAAGAGTTTGAGAAGGGAAATTCCTGATAAAAAGGCATGTACAGGGATGAACACCCTATTCAGGCCAGCCTTTGGGTGCTATTGAGGGAGAATATGGTGTTTGGAGCCAACCAGGGCCATGAAGGGAATCACTGGGACACCTCTCCACGAGGGTGCTGAACCAACCCTGGCAAAACCATCCCTGCCCTTAGTGTTTGGTGAGATGGAGAATTCGATGATTTCACTGATGTTTACACAATATTAATGAGAATCAATAGTGCTGTTTGCAAATATCAGTTTTCTGCTTCTCAGGCACATGGCAAGATCATAGCTCATTGGACAAAACTGGCCATGTGGGACCATGCAACGAGTTCTGGCCAAGGGGCCAGTCTTCCAGGACAGACTGTTTCATTGCCAGGCCGAGACCTCTAGCACTCTCTTTCCCTCTGCTACAAGGAATGTTGACTTTTAAGGTGGTGACTGCTCTAGCAGCATGCTTCCTTGAATAATCATTTTGAGCAGAGCTCCTTAGCCAACCTGCAACACGCATGTAGAGTGAGCAAAAATAGTCAAAAGGCTGGAGCCCTTCTGGACCATAAAGGAGCCTTGAGGATACCACATGTTGAGGATGGCACTACAAAGATAGAAGGACATGGGGTGTTGATAACATGTGAACCTCTTCTGCTAACTTTTGGGCTTTTTTTTTAATAGGAGAGAGACACGAATCATCTAGCTTGGGCCACTGTTATTCCTATTTCTATTCCACACAGAAAGCAACTCCTAACCAATGCAGAGTCTCTAGGAAATCTCTTGCTTTTCCTGATGAGAAGACGGAGATGATTGGCATTCTGCTCGCCCCCTTCTTCCTCCCCTAAAAGGCAGATGCAGTGGCTGCAGCTGAAGCAGTCATTTAAAGGCCACCAAGGCAAGCACAGGAGGGTCTCAGCGATCCAGGTACTCATGTCACCAACCAAAACTTGCAGCCCCATACCTCCTGCAGTCTTGTGAGAGGACAGAAACAAACTTGTTTGTGTAACCTGTTGTCTGCCCGATTCTGTGCTCCTCAGAGCTGAATGTATCCTAAATACATACGTGCCCTTCCTGCTGAAGCCCATCTCAGTGGGTTTCTGTTACTTGAAAATAATGCAAAGAGGACACCAACACTTTCAAGAAAAGCACTCAGACTGCCTCCAAGGTTGGTGAAAAATACGGAACCCTGATTGCTTTTTTGCCAATCCTATGAAGCCAAGTCCCTCGGGGGTGCTCTGGAATTTTCACTTGTAGTCCCACTTCAGGTTATTCAAAGCCCCACCACCCCAGCTGAGGCTTCAAATCCTTTCTTCCTGGCCCATCACATTAACCTCCTCCTTAACCTCCTACCTAGCCTCCAATCTCCCTCCATTTGGTCCTTCAGTCCACGTCCCCTAAGGGGGCTTTCCATACCCACAGCCTTCTCCTCCCATGGTTCCCCAAGGCCCCCAGAAAAAACTCCAAGCTTCTC
Source organism: Phataginus tricuspis (assembly GCA_029783875.1). Classification (NCBI taxonomy): domain Eukaryota; kingdom Metazoa; phylum Chordata; class Mammalia; order Pholidota; family Manidae; genus Phataginus; species Phataginus tricuspis. The sequence continues at coordinate 15,020,783 of JAQQAC010019400.1, read as the reverse complement.
AGCCTGGCACTTCAGACCCAACCACCATTCCAGCAAACCCCTCTTCAGAGACATCCCACGTCGCCCTGTGCCCTGACACACTCCTCCCTCACCCCTGAAATACCCTCTTGCCCGCTTCTCCTTAGATTCCCAACCCAAACTGCTGCTCCCCCAGGAATGGGTGGAGCTCTGCAATCAAGAGTATCTGGGTTCAAATCCAAGTTCTAACACCACTTGCTTTTTTGACTTTGGGAAAAGAACTTCCTCTCATTGTGCCTCAGTTTCTCAAAAACAGAATGAGGGAGGGGGCTTAGGCAGGGTCTGGGTCATTTTCATCTCTGGGTCCCAAAACTGTCTGGGACACAGGGGCTGGCAAAGAGAAACCTCAGGAGACATCTGGTAATGAGAAGGGTGCAGTCCTGTACCTGGGGATGGAAGGAGTACTGGTAAGTGAGCAGACAGACTCATTCGGGTCCTGTTCCCTCTCCGGACATGCCGTTAAGACTGCCCCAGAGACCATGACACACCCCTTCAGGGTCTTAAGGGCTGAGAGCCATGGAACCCAAATCCTCCGGTTGAGTTGTCCTCTCGTGTCCGGGCAGGACTCTCCCAAAGAGCAAAGGTGGGGAGGGGGCAGTTGTCCTCATGGCCACGAATCTCAGGGTGTCTGCTTTCTTTCCTTGAATGGACATCTTCAACCCATTTCACAGAGAATGGGAACCAAGGAGCAGAGAGAAACTAGATCCCAACCAGGGTCAAATATGCCTCAAGGCTAGGTCAGGGAATGTGCCCAGGTCCTTAAAGACTGCCTAGAGCTAGAAAAAAGCAAGTGCAGAACGGGTAAAAGAGGAAAGCCTACCTTCTTGGAGAAGATAATTTGGGTGGAATCTCCAGCCTCCTCTACAGGAGCCCAGTTCAGGAGGACGTCATTGTCCTGGGGGAAGGAGAGGAGGTATTAGGGGGGCTCTGAACTTCTTCCCCAGCCTGGACCCTCAGCCTTACAAAGCCCACCTAACCAGCCAGTTGCCACTCTCAGTCTTCCTAAAGGCCCATCGCTGACCTCCAGACCATACTCCCACAGATGCCGCCTTCATCTCGCGCTGGGCCTGCCCGAGCCTAGCTCCCTCCCGACACACCTTCTCCACCACACGGATAACGCCAGCGATGAGAGAGTCCGGGTCTTGGTGCTTCTTGGCACTGGTGTGCAGGTACACGCCTCCCTTCTCAAACACCACCTGCGGACAGCAACCAGTGGGGGGCGGGGCCAAGTGGCAAAGTACACTTGGGGGCGTGGCCCATGAGAGCCAATGGGAGCAGGCCTGGGAGGAGCTATTCCCAGAGGGCGGGGCCCAGGGAGACCATTGCTAAGGGGATGGGGTGAGGAGTGATGAGGCCGGAATACCAGCTAGGTGGCCGGAGACTGGGCACTGAGGGTTGGCGAGGGGAGGACGAGAGCATTCCAAAGGGGGCGAGGTGCAAGAGCATCTCAGCTGCCCAGGGGGCGGGGCTAAGAAATGTGAGTCTTTCCTAGGGCAGTGGAGGGGACGGTGACAGCGCGTTTATAAGGGAATGGTGCGTTTGCTAAGGCTCTGTCAGGCCCCCAGAGACCCGGCACGGCCTGAGGAAGAAGCCGACCACCGGAGGGGGGCGTTTCACATGGACGGAAGCGAAAGAATTTGTCCACAGTGCTTACCCTGTAACCGGCTCCCTCCATAGCTGCGGCTGAGGCCCACTGCTTCGACCCCTCCTTTTCCGGGTCAAAGTGCTGTCACATCCGTATAGGAGACTCCCCTCAAACTGGACAGTGGTTGCGCCCTTGCCTGTTCCAGAACAGGAGTGGATGTAACCATCTTTTTCAGAATAGGGTGGTGGAACTGGAACAAGGATTTAAGTCACACGGCGCAGACGCTAAAGGTGTTAGCAAGCCAGCGAGAGTGCGCAGGCGCAGTGCTACCGACCTTACCACGAAATAAACAAGAGGGTGGGCCCAAGAGCTCTACCCACTCGCTCAAGCCCTCCCCGGAACTCCTACTTCTTTCTCCATATTGTGTACTGGCAAAGAAGCCAGGGAGATGCCATTTTGCTCGAGGGCATGGCCAAGCAGGTGACCTGCGGTCGTGTTAATGCGGGGCAGTCCCATCTCTTTGCGGGGCTTGACACTGTGGTTCGGGAAAAGAGAGGATAAAGGAAAAGAAGGTGAGAGGAGCTGTACATCATAAGAGACTCTGAGGGGCTCGGGTTAACGGGATGATAACTCCGTCAGTATCCCTGTGAACGAAGCAGTCCCAGATGAATTTCTGAGTCACGGTCGAGACAAAGCGGTCTGAGCCGCCAAGTTGAAGCTGGGCAAACCGAAGCAAAAAAAAGCCGTGTTGGATCTTTGCCAGGCCTGGTGCTGAAGGATAGCTGGAGAGCCCAAATACATTTTGGGCAGATGATGCCAGGCTGGCTACCATATCATTAACGGGCACTGCTTTCCTTTTTTGTGGAAGAGGTTGATTATGGGTAAAGGACGTCAGGTCGCTTGCCTGAGTGTACTGTGGTCCTGAGTGCCTGTGCGGGCAGCCATATTTTTTGGGGGCAAATCGAAGCGGTGTAGGCTTGTTTCTGAGCAAGCTGAAGCCTTTCTTTTACCATATTTCTTATGGGTACCCTGCTGTCACCATTGCCCCACTGCGATACAGTGAAGCACCTGTGGCCGCCATCTTGGTCTCGGGTGGCCCCGATATGGGAAGCGGAATATGAGGAGAGGAGGAGGGCCAGACCTGCGGAAGTGACGCGCCACGCCGCCATGTCTTTTGAGGGCGGCGACGGCGCCGGGCCGGCCATGCTGGCTACGGGCACGTGAGTGGAGGCGACGTTGTGAACCGCGGTGTGGGGAGGATTTGGCCGTCTGGGGGAGAGGGGCGCTGGGAGGGAGAGGCGCCCGCGGGAGGGGTATGGCCTGGGTAGATCAGAGGGCAGAGATCCCCTAGCGACCTTACGCTGAGCGGTGGAAAGGAGTCTCCTGTGGGAATCGTCATGTCTGACCCGAGACAAAGCCTAGACAGCCCTACCCTCCGCCCTCCACGCACTAGGATGCTTAATTTGAGCGTGAACTATGTCCACAGGGTCAGGGGGCTGCTCTGGGGTACTCGGGGCGCCCCTCGCCCGTCTAAAGGCGGGACTTCCGGTTCTGGCCCCCACCTGGGCGGGATTTCCTGTTTTCTTCCTAGAGAAGTGGGCCTTCCCTGGACCCAGAGCGAGGTGGGGAGGTTACTGAGAGGTCGAGGAAGAGCCCGTTCACCCTTTCCCGGCTACGGGGCAGTGCGTCTTCATTCCTTCTATCTTTGGCGGTGGGGGGCAGGGGAGCAATTCCAATTTGACAGGTGGTTGGAGGGGGACTTGACTAGCAACCCTCATTCCTTGAGGGACTTTTCGTTTTCCCTCGCCTCTTCTAGAGTCAGTTTCCTCCCTTCACCTCCTCACCCCAAGCTAAGGCTAATCGCTGTACTTCCCTCTCCCCATTCTGTGGGGGACAAGCCTCCCTTCCTTTCCTCCCAAATCTTGAACTCCTCCATTTTGGGAGTGGGGAGGGTCTCTTCATCCCGCAGCTCCTTGGAGAATACAGGCCTTCCTCCAGAAGCTGAAGGAGCAGAGACTCTGAGGTCTTAGCTACTTTCCTTTTGGGTAACTGTCTCCAAGGAACACCCCCACCCCACCCAACCCCCGCCCCAGGCCTTGGCAAAGAGGTCTGCATGAGTCACTCTCCTCCTTTGGCCTATGCCTCCTCTTTGAGGTGGGGGGAACCCTCACATCCTCTCCAATAGCACTGTTTTTAACCTCATGGCTATTGTAAGATCTAGGACAGAGAGGAGTTTAATTCTGATGTCCCAGGGAATTGATAGCCCAGGTCTAGTCGTGCCAGGCTCTGTGACCTTGGGCCAGTCATTTCCCTGCCCTAAGCCTCAGTTTCCTCCTTCAGGAGAGAGGGATGACCCAGGAGTGTCCTTGAGAACTTGAGCACGTCTCAGTTCCGTTGGGTGTTGGAGTTAGGCAGACAGCAGTTTCAGCCCTGCTCCCGCCCATCTAGCCATGTGCCTTTGGCCAGGCTGTAGGCTCTCTGAGCCTCACTCTCCTCCCTGCCTGTAATGTGGAACCTGCAAGATAACCTTGCTTTGGGGTCTGTCAGGAGGGGTGCTGGGCCATGCTCTCACTGTGTGGCTTCCAGGAAGGGCTTTGTACTCTGTGAGCCTAAGTTGTCTTGTTTGTGTGGTAACCGCTCCCACCTTGATGGGTCAAGGAGGAGGTGAAATGACAGATGTAGATTCCCTGCACGGAGAAGGGGCTTAGCAAACGCTGGCTTCTGTAGTCGTGAATCACAAAGGGCCTGCAGATTGAAATTAAGCTACTATGACCCTAGTGGCTGGATCACAACCCTGCTTGAACCCCAGTGATGGGGTACCCGCTGCCTCCCCAATGAGGCTTCTCTGTCCCAGCAACCCTGGTTCAACCACTGCGGTTTACAGTTGGGGCAAAAGTGAGGCACAGAGAGGCACACTGAGTGGGCCAACATCACACAGCAGGTTTGAGACAGAGCAGGAAACCAGCTCCCTTGCACCTTGGTCTTTTCACCTCCTAAAGAAATGCACCCAGCAAATTGTTGGCTTAGGGCAGACCTGTCTTGGGACACAGATTGCTGACCCCAGGGAGCTCATGGTCTGATGGAGGAGGCAGACAAGTGCAGCTGTCACAAGCTCAAGTGACATGAGCTGTACTGGAGTGAGCCCAGGGCATTGTGGGTGCAGGGAAGGCCCCTGGTTTGTCCTGGGGATCAGGGAAGACTTACAGAGGAGCTGCTGAGACAGTCTTGTAGGAAGTTCAGAAGCTTCATGGGTGGAGCCCAGGTGTAGAGAGCAGCTTGCATGTCATTTTCTGCCCAGTCTCTACTCACGCATGCCAGACGGGGCTGATGGCTCAGAGATGAGTCTGAAAGGCCCGCCTTTGGGGGGCTTCCCACACCGGCTGGGGAGATGGATGTGGATCCAGACAAAACTCCCCAGAGAGAGAAGTGCTAGAATGGGGGTCACTCAGACATCACAGGAGCCCACAGTGGGGGACTGACCTGATCTAGTGGTGAAGGAAAGGTCTTTCGTGCTAGGGGGCGTGAGAGATTCACAAGTAAGGGGACACACGGTCCAGGTCACCTTGACCAAAGGCTTCAGGTCTCAGAAGTTGGAAGGCCGTGAGACTGGGGTCAGGGCCACACCAGGCAGGCCCTCCGTGCCAGGCTGAGAGGCTGTGACCTTGTCCTGGGGTGCTGGGGAGGGGCAACATCAACTCTGGGTACAGAGGGACCGTCAAGGTGCTGACCGAACTCTAGTCTGGGAGACCAGAGGAGCATGGCGGTCCAGTTCACTGTCCAACAGAAACAGCAGCCACACATTTCATTTCAAGTTTTCTATAAGCCACATAAAAAAGTAAAAAGATGAGATGAAATTAATTTTCACCATGTATTTTATTCAGCCAGCATATCTAACTGTCATCATTTCAACACATAATCAACATCAGATTGCTATATTTCACATCCTACTTTTTTGTACTAAGTCTTCAAAACCCAGCAGGGCCGAGAGGAGAGACCAGGGCTCTGGGGCCAGGGCGGGCCTAGGGGGTTGAGGATGGCGCCCGGAGGTCTGGTGGGGAGGAATTCAGTTTTGGGGAAAGATCCTGAGCTCAGCTGGGACCAGGTGGATGGCAGGGATGGGAGTGGCGTCCAGGGACAGGTGGACGCACGGGGCTGGGTGGGGATAGCACACGCCGTCAGCCAGTCCTCAGCCCCTCTGTCCTGCTCTGCCCCACAGGGCGCGGATGGCATCGGGGCGCCCCGAGGAGCTGTGGGAGGCCGTGGTGGGGGCTGCCGAGCGCTTTCGGGCCCGGACCGGCACGGAGCTGGTGCTGCTGACCGCCGCGCCCCCCCCCCCCACCGCGCCCGGGCCCGTGCGCCTATGCAGCCCACGGCCGTGGAGCCCTGGCGGAGGCCACCCGCCGCTGCCTCCATGACATCGCCCTGGCCCACAGGGCCGTGGCTGCCACCCGGCCCCCCGTGCCCCCAGCAGCCCCACAGCCGCCCGGCCCTGCACGGAGCCCACCCCCGCCTACCCTGGCCAGGGAGGAAGACGAGGAAGATGAAGAGCCGACAGAGACAGAGACCTCTGGAGAGCGGCTGGGCGTCAGCGATGACGGAGGTAGTGGGGGGCAGAGGCAGGGGCTGGGTCGTGCTCTGTCTTGGCGCACTGCCTCCTGGTAGATTTTCCTGGAGGGTGGGACTTGCTTGTTCATGAGCCCTGATGTTCTATGGCAGCCGCAGCCTCAAAGAGCGTGGGCCCCGGCTGGTTTGCCTGGGACTCGCTGTGTGACCTTGAGCAAGTCATTTCTGCCTTCTGAGCCTTGGTTTCCTTATGCTGTGTCCTGGGGCCAGCTCTGTGCCGGGAGGTGCTGGGCAAGACACAAAACCCAGCTCAGGCCCCTGTGGAGGGACGGGTCTTCCTGAGGCAGGAGCATGACAGGAATTGTTTCCGAACCTGGGGTGCCTGTGAGATTGTGAGAACAGAGACAGGAGTTGGGAGTGAGGCTGTGAGCCAGGGAGACAGCGACTGGCTGTTGTAGAGGGACTCTGGGGTTTGGATACTTCCAATAAACTGTACTGTAGCATTAGGGTTTTGATGAGTGAGTAGGAGTTTGCAGGGGAGGCTCAATAAATATGAGTTACTTGTTTATTGTTACTGCCAATGAGTGGCTTCCTCACTGTAGCTGGAGAAAGCCCACGGAGGGTTAAGGGCAGACTCAGGAGCCAGGTGGCTTGGGCTCAAATCCTAGTTACACCGTTCATTAGCTGTGGGTCTTAAGGCAAGTGGCTTAAGCTCGCTGTGCCTCCTGGTCCCGTTTGTCCAACAGGGATCATACTCATTTCATCTTTCTCCCTTCCTGTATTTTGAGTCAGTTCATCCCAAACAGATCTTCCAGGTTTCAGGGTCATCTGACCGGTTGCCTTCACCTGAGGGTGTAACAAAGAGACAGAAACTGGATTTCTTCCTGCCGATGACCAAGCAGCTAACCAGAGGAACGGTGTTCAAGGCTGAGGGAATGATAATTCCAGAAGCTGCAAGGCTTGCAAGGGCCTGGCCAGTGCAGGGAGCAGGGAGGAGGTGCCGGAGCAGGGAGCTGACTGGCCTGGGCCTCTAATACCATCCACAGGGCTCTTTGTGATGGATGAGGATGCCACACTCCAGGACCTGCCCCCTTTCTGCGAGTCAGACCCTGAGAGCACAGACGGTGAGTGATGCAGGCTGTCCCCATCCCTGGGGGAGGAGGGAGGGCCGAGACAAAGGCAGGGGCAGCGGCTGAAGTCCACCCTGTCTCCCAGACGGCAGCCTGAGTGAGGAGACCCCCGCCGGCCCCCCAGCCTACTCACTGCCTCCGGCCTCAGCCCTACCCGCACAGCAGTACGCCAAGTCCCTCCCTGTGTCTGTGCCTGTCTGGGCCTTCAAGGAGAAGAGGACGGAAGCACGGTCATCAGATGAGGAGAATGGGCCGGTGAGGGGCAAATGGGAGGAGACGAGGAGGGTGGTGGGAAGGCCCCAGGCAGGTTCTCAGGCCAGAGCCCTACAGTTCTACTACTGCAGTCTTATGTGTCCGAGCACCTTGTAGAGAAAGCCCACTCACTTCCTGGAACAACCCCATTAATAGAATACCTGCTGTGGGCAAGGCGCAAGTGTTTGGTATCCCTTCCAGATGGGGAAACAAGTTCAGAAGGGTCAGACCATCTTCCACCCCCACCCCACATACTCCTGGGCCTTCCAGGAATCCCACTCCCACCCCCTTGTCCTCTGTTCCTTGCACACGATCCTACAGGAGGCATTCCTGAGCTGGCCTGGGTGGGTCCTCATCACCCATCACTGAAGTTCCCTGAAGCAGAGGGGAAACTGAGGCTCTGAGCTTGCATGTGACTTCCCCAAGACCTCAGCCTGTTAAGAGGCAGGGCTGAGCTGGACTCCTTCCTTTTGGGAAGGAGCTATCGGCTGCTCAGGAGGAGGCCTTGGCTTCAGGCTCCCCCCTCCCTATGGTGCCACACAGTGTCCTCATTCACAGGACTGCCGGGGGTCCCTCAGCTCTCACGGTCCTCGTTTGCCACAAGTGGAAACAGTTCATTAACTGAAGGTTTAAGACCTGAGCGCTGGGTCTCCAAACCAGCCCAGGTCATCTTCTGCCCTGGTCTCCCCCACTCTTCGGAGGGCCAGGCCCAGCTCGGGGCAGTCTCTCTCAGGGAGGCAGCGCTCGCTGCTGAGGAGCAGGGGCTGCAGGCAGGATGACAGGACCTCTCCTGGGTGGAGGCCCACACGGAGAGGGAGTCTTTCCACACAGCACTGGCAACGTGATCTTTCTTGAGAATCACTGCCGATTGTCTCAAATCCTGTTATCAGCACCTTTTTTCAGAGGGGGAGGCCAAAGCCTAGGGACGTGAAATCCCTATTGACAGGTAGTACGTGGCAGAGGCCTGACGAGCATGACAGAATCCTAAACCCAAGTCCTTCCACGTGAGACCTCCTGGGTGTGCACAGCCTTGATGGTCTGCAGACAAGCAGAACGTCCACCGCCTGAGAAAGAACTAGAACGGCGGTGGGACAGGCAGCTGTGCTTGCACTTAGGGTCAGGCCAAGAAGGGGAGGAGGGGGCGGGAAAGCTTCTTGGAAGAGGTGGTGTTTTGAGTCAGGTAAGAAGGGTCCTACATGGACCAAGACAGGGTGAAGGGCTTCCCTGGTACTGGGCATCCCGGGGCAATAGTGCTGGGGGTGGGGGGTGACTGGCGCCCGGGGTGCAGGCGCTGAACGCGGGGTTTGGGGAGGGTGCGGAGGTGGCGGCTGTGGGCGCTGACCGCGTTCCGGTCCCCGCAGCCCTCCTCGCCAGACCTGGACCGCATCGCGGCGAGCATGCGCGCGCTGGTACTGCGGGAGGCCGAAGACACCCAGGTCTTCGGGGACCTGCCTCGGCCAAGGCTCAACACCAGCGACTTCCAGAAGCTGAAGCGGAAATACTGAGGCCCTGGGAGGGAGCTTCCAGGCCCGGCGTCCGCCCCGCTTGCACACTACACCCCCGCCCCGCCCCGGAGCCTGCCAATCCGAGTCAGATCCGGGACCGGCCTCCCCAGGACTGACCTGTCCCCGCCAAACGCTGCCACCCTTTCAGCCCTCCCCTCCCGCTCCTAGGAGCGGGACCTATCCAGTCTCCTGAATGGGTCTGTCTCGCCGTTCTCAGCCGAGCGACAGATTCTATTAAGGGATTGGCCCGATCGGGGACGTGGGTAGTTCTAAGCCCCAAATGGGTCAACTCCGTCGTTTTCTGCTTAGTGACAAGGGCTCTGCTTGTGGTCAGTGGCACATCACTTCAACCTAGCGAAGAGGCAGCTCCTTCGTTTGATTGGGTCGACCCCGAAGGGCTTGACCAATCCACTGAAAGTCACTATCCGCCCTTCCTGGGCTCTCCCATCTGATTGGCTTCAGCCTCGGGGCGTGGCTGAGCCCTCCTACGCCCAGGATCGGCCTGCGGCCTTAATTTACGTTCTTTTACACTACTGGGGCTGGGGTCGTTTTTGACCGAGTCCTGACAGTTTGTCCCTATGACCCCCTCCTCAGGGATGGTTCAAACCTGTCCCTGCGTCTGATGCCCTCTCTTTGGTTCCATCCCACAACAGCCTGCCAATCGAAGCCCGTCCTTGCGTCCTGGACGGCACCAGCTCCCACCCCTCTCCCTCCACCCCAACAGGTGCCTTAAAGGATCCTCGTCCACCCAAAGTTGGCGGGGGCAGCGGTCCTCGCTCTCCGGCCCCGGTGTGGGGAAGAGACTGGGGGATGGGGATCGGGAGTTGGGAAGGCTATCTGAGATTAAAGAGTTTTAACTCTGACAAACGAGTATGAGGCGTGTTAGGGGTGTTCATTTAACATTTCTAAAGCCGAATAAGCTCATTGATTGTCATTGCAAAAGTGGGAGTTAAAATTATTGTCCCCATTTTACAGATAAGAAAACGGAAATTCACCGGGTGGGAGGGAGGATTCCAGTCCTGTGTGGCCATGACGGCCCAGTCTTCAGGGGCTTGAGTGTTGGACTCGGAATGGTTTTTAAGAAATCAGTCTCCTGACTCTCACAGAGTCCCTAGCAAGGCTAGGAACTTCCAGCTGAGACCTGGGGTTTTCTGCCTTAATATAAGAGATCTGGAGGTTAGAGAACCAGTGGCACCTGGTCCGAGGTTAGGACCATGGCAGGTAAACATGGAATCTCCACCTCCTATCAGACCACTGCCAGAGGAATGCTAGTTAATAGACAAGATTTAAACAGGGCAAACTACCAGCCAAACATTTTATAAGTTATTTACATACGTTAACTCCTTTAATCTTAGTAGTAACCCCACGAAGTGGAAACGGTTATCCCGATTTACTAGATGAGAAAATTGCGGCATTGAGGGCCTGGGGTGCTGTCAGGGGTCAGGGTATCTTTAATTCACAATGATTACCAAATGGACAAGAGAATTTCCTCCCGCTGTAACTAAGAGAATGAAAAGTAGAGTTCAACGTGAAACGAGAAAAATGTGAACAGAACACCTCTCCCTACTGGCCTGAGCCTGCCACTGCAGCAGGAGAGAAGAAAGTCAGACCTGAGGAGGGACCATAAGGGCCAGAGATCCGGAAGGGGAGGGGCTAATGTGGGAAGAGCCAAGGACCCGCCCCTTTCGGTAGGACGAGTCATTTCCGTCCGCCGAGGGACGGAGAAAGTAGGCGGCGGAGTTGCGGGCATAGTGCCTCGGGCAGGATCTCAGTGTTCGGAAGTGGCAAGTGGGCCCGTCCGGAGGGCACGGGTGAGCTTGGGGTCAAGTTGGGGGTGCACGCGAGGTTCTCGGCCTTTGCCCTGGGCCTTAGGGGTCTGAGCTCTCCCAGGGCCTTAGCGGGGCGTTGTCGCCAGGGAAACGGTGCGAGCCCGATGCCGGCCAGTGGGCGGAATTTCCGGAGACTAGTGGATGAAAGGAACTGGTGGAGCGGACGAGAGGGGGCGGGGCTTCCTGTAGCAACTACTTCTCAAACCTATTTATCTACTTCCCCTTAGGCCTGCCCCCGGGATGGAGACCGAGGGCCGCCTATGGCTGGAGAGCCCCCTTGGGGGTGCGCCGCCCATCTTCCTGCCGTCGGACAGGCAGGCCCTGGTCCTGGGCCGGGGACCTTTGACCCAGGTTACCGACCGGAAGTGCTCCAGAAACCAAGGTGGGCGGGGCCTTAGCTAGAGGGGCTGTGATGTTCCCGGAGCGGGAACACCACAGCCTTTAGGAAAGATGGACAGCAATCTAGTTAAGGACATACTTGGCCACCAGGCGGGATTGCCTGGTGCAGCCAATTCTGAAGTTGGTAGGTGCCCTCTGGGGAGCATAGGAAGAGACAGGCTGTACCTGACCTGGAACTAGCCAGCCTCGGGGAGGAGATGGAGCCAATCCCGAGACGGTTGTCACTGGGTAGAGCGTGCTCACCGTAAAGGTTTGAGTCAGGCCCTGACCCTTGTCAAAGAGGGCCGATCCTATGGAGAAAAGTGCATGTTGCTAAGCAGGGCTGGATGCTAAGGGGCCAAGCCCAGGAACTGCACCTGGCCACTCATTAAGAAGCCAATTCTACACAGAAGAATGCCCTCTCTATCCCTTGGGGAGGATCAGCGTCATAGTCAATCCTAGGCCTTTATCTGGCTATACTGCATGTCAAGGAGTTAGCCAATCCTATTTAGAAATAAACTGCCTCCTCCTCCTGAATGGGTGCTGTAGCCCTATCCTGTGGCCTGAAGCTGGCCATGTTCCCCAGTACGGAGGGAGGCAAATCACACAAGGATGCACATTCTGATTCCACCCATTCAACCTCAGTGGAGCTGGTCGCAGACCTGGAGACTCGGACCGTCTCTGTGAAACAGGTACCAGTTCTTCAGCAAAGGGCAGCAGGGATCGTGGGGTGGGGTCAGGGAGGAATTGCAACCCAGCAGGGAACAGGCCCATTGCAAAAATCTGGCCGGGAGGGAAGAGGGCCTGGCTGGTAAAGTCGCCAAATTTTGCCAGCTTCAACGGGGTATCCATCCACGTTTAAATTGGATAAGGATGGATGCCTGTGACATTTCCAACCCCCTGATTGGTGGTACACAGTCAAGAGGCAGGGCTTAAGGGTCTCGTTGGCAGGTAGAGAAAAGCAAGTCCTTTCCCTGGTTATTTGATTGGGGGAGGTTACCGGCAGGGGCGGAACTAGTCCCCAGTTCCTCTTTCCTTGCAGCTGGGAGTTAACCCCTCAACTGCCGGAACCCAGCAGCTGAACCCGGGGTCGGAGGGCTCTCTAGGAGTGGGGGACACGCTGTATTTGGTCAACGGCCTCCACCCGCTGACCCTGCGCTGGAAAGAGGCCCGCAAGCCAGAATCCCAGCCAGACCCTCCATCCGGCAGCCCTCTGGTGGTCCCAGAAGAGGAGGATGTTGAGCCGCAGATAAAGCGGATGCGGAAGTCATCTCCTGGGTGGGAGAGCTTCGAGAAGCTGCTGGTTTTCACATCACCTGGAGTGAAGCCCCGGGGCAAGGTTAGGGCCTAGCTGAGGTGGAGGGAGCCCCCACAGACCGGGGACTCAACCCCAAGTTTACTGTGTGCCGCTGGGCCGGTCACTCAACCGCTTCCACTTAGTCTTCTGAGAAATGGACTTGCTGACAAATTCAGGGATTGTTGTAAGCGATGTGTGTCACCGCCGGACCTACAGTAACTACCTAGTAACCATGGCAGTGATCGTGATCAGCGCAGCAGGAGCTATGAAAACGAGCATTTCTCAGGAACAGAGAGGTTTGAGTTGAAGTGCTTTTATACCAAGTTACGAGCCTCAATTCTCTCACCAGTAAAAAGATGAATTCGTGAAAAGCGGGTGACACAGTCCCTGACGTGCCATTGGCATGCAAACAAAACTTAGCTCCTGTTTTTATTTTCAGGGTTATTAGCATTCTGAGGCAGAGAAGCCCAGAGAAGGCGGGTAGGAAGGATATGCACTCCCTTTTAAAGATTGGAACACTGAGGGGCTGAGGAGGACTAAGAGACCGCAGAGTAAAGAGCTCAGGCTGTGCTCTGGAGTGTCGGGGATGTGTCCTTACTGTGCCGTGTCCTTGTGTAAGATGTGTGGGCACTCTGTGACTCGGTCTCCTCACCCGGAAGGGGCGGGCGGTCACAGCCCCTGCCTGTGCAAGATTGATGTGAATCGGCCGCGCGTCAGGGGGATCAGAGGCATAACAGTGGTACTGTTCCCCTTTTCTTGATGCCAGGTGGCCGGCTTTGATCTGGATGGGACCCTCATCACCACACGCTCTGGGAAGGTCTTTCCCACTGGCCCCAATGACTGGAGGTGATAAGAGGCAGGAGAAGGGGTGAGTGGGGCCCCCTTCAGGCCCACGTCACCTTAATGCTTCCCTGCCCCTCCCCCCACAGGGTCTTGTACCTGGAGATTCCGCGGAAGCTACGAGAACTGGATGCCGAGGGCTACAAGGTGCGCGTGCGCAGTGGCCAGGGCGCGGGGCTTAGAGGGGCCCTGGTGAGGACACCAGGTGACATTCCTCTGCTCCCCAGCTGGTGATCTTCACCAACCAGATGGGGATTGGGCGTGGGAAGCTGCCCGTAGAGGAGTTCAAGGGCAAGGTGGAGGCTGTGGTGGAAAAGCTGGGGGTCCCATTTCAGGTATGGCTGTCAAGGGAGCCTGAAGGGTTGTTGGGGGCAGGGACCTGGAGAAAAGGCCTGAGAGCCATTTGGGGCTGTGCGGGGCGGAGACCCTGGGCGAGTGGGAGCGGAGGGGCAGGGAGAGTTCTGGCAGACCCATCCGAACAGGGGTTTCTGGGGATACCGGAAGCTCTCTTGGGATTGGTGAGGGTCGGGGTAGCATCCTGGCCACCCCTGTGCCCTTAAAGGACCCAGGTGCTCGAGGAGGAGCCAGATCCCTGTCCCGTCCACAGGTGCTGGTGGCCACGAACGCAGGCTTGTACCGGAAGCCAGTGGTTGGCATGTGGGACCATCTGCGGGAGCAGGTGAGCTGCAGCCTCTCGCTCGGGCCTCCACTCGCCCTCCTCTTTTGTCTCTGCAGCCCCATGCTCTCTACCTAGCCCGCCCACTCCAGGTCTCCGGTGTTTGGCCTCTTCTCTGTAACTCATCTCCTGCCCTGGTCCTTGTCTTCTCCATTTTTAGCAGTCATGTCCTAGTGTTGGTATGCAAGGCCAATGCTCTTAAAATGAAAAACAGAGTGGCTGAGAACTGTCACCCAATTCCTTCATTAGTGTGCATTTGTCCTGAAGTTCAACAGCTTCTCGAGCTACAGATATTAGTGAACAGGACAGACCTGCCAGCTCCCAGGGCACTTGCATACCAGTGAGGGTGACCAACTATAATGTAGACTATGTGTCAAATTGTGGGTGGGAAGCAAGGGTGCCCTTTTACCTACTGTGGTCAGGGAAGGCCTTGCTCACTTGCCATTTGAGTAAAGGTCCACAGCTGGTGAGAGAGGGAGTCCTGTGTGTATCTAGAAGATATTCCCAGGTGTGAATAGCAAGTGAAAGGCCCTGAGGCCTGGTGTGTTTAGGGACAGTGAGGAGGTCCCTTTGGCTGGACATGAGTGTGGGGACGGGGAGAGGGCAGGGCATGGGGTCAGAGAGCAAGGAGGGGTCAGGTTGTGTAAGGCCTTCTGCCCGACCCCCCGCCTCTGAGTGAGGCAGCCCCCACCAGGGTTGGGAGGAGCCCCAAATGGGGATCAGCGCCCTCTGGTGGTCATGTGGGGAACAGACGGGCGAGGGCAGAATCCAGACCAGCAAGGTATTTCAGTAGTCCAGGATGGAAGAGGCAGGAGAGGGGACCAACAGAATTTGCTGATGGATCTGATGTGCGGCCTGAAAGATCAGAGGTCGGGCCTCACAAGTCCAGGCCAAGCTCAGCATCCCCGAGGAACCCGGTCCTTTAGGGGAACTGACTGGCAGTGGGCTCCTCACTGCCTGTTTGCACGGACTCTCCGCAGGCCAACGAGGGGATGCCCATCTCCGTCGGGGACAGTGTCTTCATAGGCGGTAAGGGCCTGGGGCTGGGGGGAGTGGGTGGGCTGTGGGCCCCAGGGTTCTGGTAGAGATGGGGTGTGTCCTCCATGGGTTACAGACGCAGCTGGACGCCCAGCCAACTGGGCCCCTGGGAGGAAGAAGAAAGACTTCTCCTGTGCAGACCGCCTGGTGAGGCCCCTGCACCCCACCCCGGGCCCAGGTTTCAACCTTCTCTGACCTCTGCCCTCACCCCCAGTTTGCTCTCAACCTTGGCCTGCCTTTTGCTACCCCGGAGGAGTTCTTTCTCAAGTGGCCTGTGTCCAGCTTCACTCTCCCAGCCTTTGACCCGGTGAGGCCCGCCTGGTGGAGTGGGAGGCGCGAGGGTGGGACGGAGATCCCACTCGTCACGCCCGCCCCTCCCAGAGGACTGTCTCCCCCGCAGGGCCCCTCTGCCTCCCTGAGACGAGCTCCCTCCTAAGCTCTGACCCTGAGGTGGTGGTCGCCGTGGGATTTCCTGGGGGTGAGGTACCCCGACCCCTGACCTCCCCAGCAGCCCCCACCCCCACCCCCACCCCTGGGCTTCGTCTCAGGCGCCACTGGTGCTGTGCCCCTCACAGCTGGGAAGTCCACCTTTCTGCAGGAGCATCTCGTGTCAGCTGGATACGTCCACGTGAACAGGGTGGGTCTCCAGGCTGAGCGCAGCGGCCTCCCCCCACCCTGGTTCCCTCCCAGCTGCCACCTGTCTCACCTCTGTCTTCTCCCCTGGTCTCTGCTCCCCCCAAACCTCCTTCCTGTGTATCCGTCTCCCACCTCCAACCTATGTGCCTCTTTTTCTGGGTCTGTTACCCTGCCTCTCCTAACCCGTTCCTGACTTGCTCTCTGCCCCCCAGGACACTCTGGGCTCATGGCAGCGCTGTGTGGCCAAGTGTGAGACAGCCCTAAAGCAGAGGAAACGGGTTGTGATTGACAACACAAACCCAGACCCCCCGAGCCGGGCCAGGTACCAGGGGCAGAGGGGAGGCCTCCATAGGGAGGGCCCAGAGCCTCTTACCAGCTGGCACCTTCCCGTATCAACAGGTACATCAAGTGTGCCCAAGATGCAGGCGTCCCCTGCCGCTGCTTCCTCTTCGGTGCCACCCTGGAGCAGGCCCGCCATAACAGCCGGGTGAGCCCCCATCTCCCGGCCCCCTGCGCTCCCCACCTCCTGGGTCTGACCAGCCTGACCTCTGCCCCTGCAGTTCCGGGAGATGACAGGCTCCGCTCACGCCCCCGTGTCTGACGTGGTCATGTTTGGCTATAGGTAGGCACCCCAACAAGCAAGCACCAGGGGCTGGGCTGGGCGTCCCCCTGCCTGATCACCCTCCTCACTCTCTCCTGGCAGGAAGCAGTTCGAGGCCCCGACGTTGGCTGAAGGCTTCTCAGTGATCCTGGAGATCCCTTTCAGGCTGAATGTGGCCCCACAGCTGGAGCGGCTGTACCGCCAGTTCTCAGAGGGCTGAGCCGCCCTACCCCCCTGAACCCCCACAATAAACTCTGGTTTCCAGCAAGCTTGGCCAGCCTGTGCTGCAAAAGGGTGGTGCACATGGCGGTCCCTGGGGCTGCCAGGATAGGCACCGCTGGGGCCACCGCCCCTCCCAAGGCGGGCTGAGGCCTCTCGGGCTGTGGCTGCTGACTGGGAGCCCCAAGTGGGCTCTTCTCTGCATGTGGCTGCCCAGCTGCAGAGCTGCTGACAAGCCCGCGTGACCTGACCCGGGTTTGGCAAGCCTGGCACGTGACCCTGAGGACAAGAGCTGGAGCTCAGATCATGTAAGCAAGCCACTGCACACTGGACATGGCCCCGGCTACAGCCTGGACCTGCAGCACATGACCACCCCCAGAGGCAGAGCCCCCCTGGCTCTGCCTTGTATTTGCTTCTAGCTAAGCAAGGCCTGCTGGCTCCAGAAGGACCAAGGAGAGCGGCCTGGCGGCACCCCAAGTGAGTGCTGGAACCTGGGAGCACGGCTGACCAGCTGCACACAGGCCCTTGGAGACCCGACCCACCAGCCTGTCCCTGGCAGCTCTGTCAACTGCACTGCTCCCTTCCAGCACAGGTGGCCTGTCCTGGAAATGTGTTGGCAAGGACAGTCCCAGGTCCTGTCCAGCCAGACTCGGGGGGTCCAGCTCTCGGCATCCTGGGGAACTGATGGTGTTCAGGTCTGGGACTGCTGCCCTGGGAGGGGCTTGGCCACTCCCCACCAAGGCATCTGGACAGTTAACACAGTGGCCAGTGAGCTTTTAAGACTTTAATGGGGAAACGTACAGGGGTGGGGACTGTCCCTGGAGACATCTCAGGACACTGTCCTCCATCTCGCTGGGCAGTTGCAGTCCCCAGGGGCCCCTGCTCAGAAGCATGTGACCTGGGGGCAGGGGGCATAGTGAGAGGGGCTGGACGTGGGCTCCCAGCAGCCCCTGGGCCTCCCGTGCCCTGCTGTATGACCCATGAGCCTCTGGGACCCCCCCCAAGGACTGGGGAAGAGCCCACTCCCTGCCCCAGTCACCTCCTGGGGGAGGGGAGGCTTGAGTGTCCCAGGAGGCCTGGCGCTGCTGGGGGCTGTAGTGCCTCACTCTCTGTCCTTCTCAAGGCCAGGCTCACGCTACCTCTTCCCGAACCTCAGGCACGGCTGAGGGTCCATCCTGCACTCGACCTGGTTGCCACTCACCAGTCTCGGCGGGGGCCTCGTCTGTGACTCCTGGAGGGGCCCAGCCTGCGGGTGGCCACTACCCCCCCATCTGTCGGGAGGAAGCCAGGGAGAGGCGTCAGCAGTGGGGGCAGGTGGGCACGAGCAGGCTGGGGGGCCTGGCCTGCCGCTCACCCCTCGCTGCTGCTGCTCCTGCTCCAGGTTCCGCTGCAGGACCTGCTGCTGGTTGGCAATGACACGCCGGATGCCGTTGACAAAGTTGCTCTGGTCATGGGGGATGAGGCCGATGAAGATCTTCTTCTCCGAGGAGTACAGGAGCATGAGCACGCGCACCTCGCAGGAGGCCTTGTAGGAAAAGTGCACGCAGCCGGCCTGGCAGGGGCAGAGCACAGGGTCGGGCCGGCCCCCGGCACAGCTGTTCTTCCCGATGGCGACAGGGCCTCAGGATACACGGCCAGCGGCCTGCAGACACAGCTGGCACCACGGAGCTCGCCGCGAGCCAGACCCATCCTAACTGCTCTGTCCTTACAGCCCTGATGTCACTCCCATTTGGGGACAAGGAGACAAGCCCAGAGAGACAACTGCCCAGGGACCACATGGGCTCTGTACAGGGAACCTGCCCACGAGTTGTTCCCACTGTGGTGGGGGTGCCACTGGTGGGCAAGTGCACAGAACACCCCCAAGACGGCATGGGGCTTGCAGCAGGCAAATCAGCCCCGGCCCCAAGGCAACCCTGCAGCATGCAGCCCCCCGAGGCAGCCCAGCGCTGGGACTGCTAGCCCCGCCCACAGCGGTGGCAGCTGCCACAGTGCAGATCTGAGACTCATGTCACAGTGACCGCAGTGCCGACGGGCATGGACGGCCAAGCGCTCCCGGTCCATTTCACCAGCTCCCGCCCTCCACAGCCCGGGGTCACCACCCCCTTCTCGGGGGCAAACCGAGGCTGAGCTCAAGTACTTGCAGCCCCCAGAGCCGGGAGCAGCTGTGCCCCCTTGGAGTGGTGGTGACAGGCGTCTGGGCGAAGCCCTTTCCGAGCGCCTGGGATACATGGCTTCATCGCATGTCCCTAAGCCGACAGCCTGACATGGAAGCCCGAGGGAGCTGGGGAGGCCACCCTGGTACCCAAGGCCTTTAGAGGCCTCCCTGAGGGAATTCTGTGCTTTTAAACTCTTTCAACACAAAAGGAATACGTGGCCAGCCCCGCAAATGCCCAACTTCCCAGCCATGATTCCCTGAGCTGAATTAAAGGGCCGCTTCAGACTGGGGGCAAGCCCGCCCGGCACCTCCTGGCTCTGCCTCCCAGCCTCGGTTTCCCCGTGTGTAAAAGGAGTCAGGACAGCCCAGCACCCTGGGGGAGTCACATGGACCAGAGCCAGCGGGTGTGCAGACTCGGCAAGCATGCCGTCACCACAGGCTGCTGCCACGCTCCCCCAGCCAGTTTTGGGGACACCCGCCGTCGTTCATTTTTGGTTTTAGACACTGAGCAGGGCTGGGCCTGCCTGTGGGGCCTTTGCCACCGGCTCGGCTCGGCTTGGCCTCGGCGTCACTTACGAAGCCGTTGTCCATGATCCGGCACAGGCTCTTCAGCGTCTCCAGGTCCTTAGTGAAGTGGAACTGCACCAGGCGGGAGTTCCGGAAGAGCGGCACCAGTGTGGTCTGCAAAGAGGCCGGCAGCTCCACGGGGTGCCTGGCCCAGAGCGCCTGCAGCCGGCCTCTGACCCACCCCAGTGCAGCATCCTGCCTCAGAACCTCAGCCCAGTCCTGTCCCAGCTCCCTCCACCTGCCAGCCTCCAGCTACGGGGCCCTGCATGTGCTGTCCCTCTACCTAGAACACTCTCCTCTTCTGGCAGGCAACTCAGGGGCCCCCTTGTCGGGGAAAGGCCCTGGCCCCTGCCCCACGGCCAGAAGTCCAGAACCTGTCCTGCCGGGCAGACTCCCCTCTCACCAGCAGCTGCTGAGGGATGAGCTGCATGTACAGCTTCCTCGGCCACTGCTCGGTCCTCCTGGGGGCACAGGAGACGCGGGTCAGGAGGCCGGGCCTCTCGGAGACTCTGCCTCTCGCCCCAGCCCAACACTCACAGGATCTCGCCTTGGTTCACATAGATGTGTGACGGCAGCCACCTCTTGGCCCGGCTGTTGGGCTCAGGCCTGGGCTTTTGGGGAGAAGAAGAGGGGAGACAGGAGTGGGAGGCGCCCCGAGTCAGCAAGGACATACTGGTACTGAGGTCACCCAGGCCACCCCAGGACTCACCTCCTGCCATTCCATGACTCCACTCCACGCCAGGAATTTGTTGTTAACAATTTGGACTGGGCCAGCGACGCCACCAGGTCCCACTGCCTATGGGAGGAAACAGACGCGCTGAGGCCCCAGGAGGCCCTAGGAAACCACAGTGGTGACCCAGGCCCCTCCCTACCCTCTTCCCTGCCCCAGCCCATGAGTCCCAGGCCTGTCCTCCGCCTGCCCCACAGGCCCAGCCCAGTCACAGACTGCCTAGATCATCCTGGCGTCCGTCCTGGTTTCTCAGTCTGCAGCCCCACAGGACTCCCCTGAGGGCCCTGCTCCTCACCGGCTGAGACCTCCTGTGGGTCCCAGCCCCTCAGCCTGGGAAACAAAGCCCACAGGGTGTGCCTCTGAGAACTACACAAACGGGGACACTTTAAGGAGACACTATTAGTACTTGGTAAGGCGTGACCAGGACGCGTGATCACCCTCCAGTGCCTTCCAGCCCCACACCCGCGCTCCCCACAATGAGCGGCCGGGCCGCCTTCCTCCCCACACGGCATGCCGCATGCCCCGTCAGGAATCACCATGTCGTCCCTCACGCCCTTCAAAGCCTCCCAACGGGCCTGCGGGCTGGGGCCCATGGGCTGGCCTGGGCTCCAAAGACACACCTGTTTGCGGGTGGTGATGACCTGCCGGATGGCGTTGACAAAGCCGCTCTGGTCGTAGGGGATGAGGCCCATGAAGACCTTCTTCTTGGACGAGTACAGGAGCATGAGCACGCGCACCTCGCAGGGCGAGATGTGAGGGAAGAGCATGCAGCCCGCCTGCAGGAGGGCCGGCCGGTCAGGGGCACTGCCCGGCGCCGACCTGAGACTGCCCTGGCCACGGGGTGGCGGCCACCATCCAACGGAAGTCCTCAGAGGGGACACATGGTCTGACATGAGGGGCATAAGGCCAAAACAAGTCATCCCCAGGCATGTGAACGTGTAGCACGGATCCCCCACACCGTGACTCCGAGGTCAGGGCCAGGGCCTGGGCCCCGTGTCTGTGCTGTGAGCACCCTGGGGGGCTCCATCTCCTGCCACACACCCTCCTGATGCCAGCCCTGACCCGCGGGGCCCAGGACCATGTGCCATTTGGTCAGAGCAGCCGCCGGGTGGGTCTGGGCAGAACCCAGCCCCTTCTTCCCAGCTGTGGACCTATGGCAGGTTACTTCATGTTTCCAAACCTGTTTCCTCATCTGTAAAACAGCTTAACAACAGCATACAAAGAGCCATGTCAACATTTGTTACATGAGATCCTGGTGCTGCCAGTGGACGTGGGAGAACGTGACCCGATGTCGTCTCCACTGGGAGGTGGGACAAAGAGGCGAGCGCCTCTGAGAAAACCTCCCGGACCTCTGCCCTGCACGGCCCGCCTGGCTTCTCTTGTCCCCAGGCTCAAGCTTGAAGCACTCGCTTGGGGAACCTGGCCCAGGGTGCAGCCGGCCCACCCAGGGGGGCCACAGCACACACACCTGGAGGTGGCAGCCAGGTGGAGGCGGGGCCCGTCCCAGAGGAGACCAAGGACTGGCAGGGATCCCAGGGCTGAGTCCTCTGAGCACCCTGGCAGATGTGTTCCCACCTGGTGCCCACCCAGCCCTGGGACCTGCCCCTTGCTCAAGCGGACCTCCCTGCACCTGCTGACCCCGGGCCCAGAGCTCAGGGCTGCAGACACCATGCTGCGCTTGTCTCTCCTTGCTGTCCTGCAGCCAAACCCTGGCCTCTTTCCCCATTCACCAGGTCCCAACCACATGCTGCGGCCCCAGCAGGCTCCTGGGTCCCAGGAGGGCCAGCTTTCTCTATTCAGTGACACCCCTGGGGCCAGCTCTGAGCCCAGGGACAGGTGGACTCCTTCCCTCTGCTCTACTGGGGAGCATTTCCAAGATCCTGATTTACAGCCAGGGACTGAGATGCCACAAAAGAGGTCAATTCCCTCAGACCCCTCTGGAGGGATCACCCAGGACGCCGGCCCCCGCCTGCCACCGGCCACTCACAAAGCCATTGCCCATGATGCGGCACAGCCCCTTGAGGGAGTCGCAGTCTCGGTTGGTGAAGTGGAACTGTGCCAGCTGGGAGTTGCGGAACAGCGGGCCCAGGGTGGTCTGGGGACAGCAAGGGGACAGCCAGGTCACTGCAGGGCGGGCATGGGGTCCTGGGGGGAGTGGCTGGGTGGGCAGGGGGTGGCGCTCACCAGCAGCTGCTGCGGGATCAGCTGCATGATCAGCTTCTGCGGCCACTGGTCGGTCTCCCTGTGGAGAGGAAGGGGTCAGGGGGGCAAAGACCCCCCGGCACCCGCCCACTGACCAGGCACTCACAGGTTCTCGCCCTGGTTCACGTAGGCCTGACAGGGCAGCGCTCGCTTCAGTTTCGCAGTGGAGTCAGAGTAGGGTCTGCGCTTCTGTGGCGAGAACGGAAGGGTCACTGGACACAGCCTAAATACCTGCACCTGCCCCCCTCGAGGGGCAGATGGGACCCTCAGGTACAGCCCCCAGCCCCCACGGGGACTCACAAAGAGACCTGGCACAGCTCACCTCCTGCCACTCGAGGACGCCACTCCAGGCCAGCAGCTTGTTGCTAAGCCGGTGCTCGCCTACGGCCAGGCCCCCGAGGGCAAGCCCAGGCGAGGAGGGCCCAATGGGACCCAGGGCCCCGAAGACCCGGGCACCTTGCTGCGGCAGAGGGAGGTGGGGGAAACTGAGGCTGGGGGACCTACAGGGGCAGGCTGACCCCCACGTACCCGAGAAGGTACGTCCCAATGTTCAGCCCCAAATTCCCCTCAGAAACTCCTGACCACACCCAATGCTAAATGGGTGACCCCCACAAACTCCCTGCTACCATCCCAGAACCCTCCCCCCGACAGCCTACTTGTCACCTCAGCACTGGCCCAGGAGGGGCTCTGAAGGCCACCAGCGCGGGTCTCCCTCCAGCCTTTGCCCCGGCTGTGCGCCCCACCAGGTGCCACGCACTCACCCTCCGCCTGATCAATCCTTGGTCCCTCTGTCCATACTCAGCTCAGAAGCCAGCTACCTGAGGTTCCAGGGCCGCCTGGAAACCCCTACAAGGTACAGGCCAGCCTGGGCTCTGGCTGGCTGGCTGGCACACTGGTTTGCTCTGACCCGCCCCCACCTCAAAACCCTTCCAAGGATCCCCACGGCCCTCAAGATAAAGTCCAGACTCTTCCCCCGGGCTCCTGCCAACCTTCCCAGGCAGTCGTGGCCTTCCCTCCCCTTCCTCCCTCACACAGCCCAGGCTGCAGCCACATCAGGTTGATAGCAGAGAGGCGGAGGAGGCAACCAGAAGCGAACAGAACAGAACGATCCAGCCAGGTGCGGGGACTTCTGAAAGAGGAGTGTGACACTGGGAGGGATCTCAAACCCAACTCTGGAGAGCGTCTGCTGAACACCAGGAGAACATTCCGGCAATAAAGCCAAGGAAAGCTACATGTTCTACTCACAGGGCATGCTCTCAGCTATTATTTGTTTTTAAACCAAAACATCTCAAAGCAAACAAGAGAAGGCCCTGGAACAGCCTGACAGCAAGAAACCCATGAAAACCTCACTAGTGAGTGCCTCCAGGTAGCAGAAAAAAATCACAATGGTTGTCACTTTTTGTCTTACTGTTAATAGGTATTTTCCAAATTTCCTATAAAGAACAGATGTCTTGTCCCAGCATAATAACATGAAGAAATTTTTTATTTTGCAGGGGCTTAGGAAGCAAAGGAAACCTGAGCAAGCATGCTCTCCACCTGGGCAGTGGTCCTGGGATTTGGGCAATCATACCAGACAAAATCCTGGCGTAAGAACTTGTTAGCTTGTGTTCAGTGCTGCAGTGTATCTGAGATGGAGAATGGGTGTGGAAACTCTGGGATTGAAGGGGCAGCTGGGACATCTAATATGAGAAAAATACAGTTAAAAGCACATACAGACCGAGGAGCGTTTGAGGATCCAGGTGAACACCCTTAAGGACCCAGTCAGTGTAAGGTCCACAGCCCCGTATTTAAAGTCTGCTTATTTGGGAGGGCTGGCTGACCATGCACGACTTGGAAGATGTTTGACCTACAACCTAAAGACCAGAGATGCTCGCCTAAAGCTCTGGTCTACCTGCCAGAGCAGGATGCACCATCCAAGGGGAAGGCCACATTTAAGGGCTAGACTTACGTGCAATTCTGAAGAAAACCTCACATCTGGGCAAATGTGTGCAAACTCCGGCTGTGTCTCCAACACGTGACTTGTTCATTGCATAGAGAAGTCTATTTAGTACTCGGAAGGACGGTGGAAACCTTAGGCACGGTTAAGAGTGCAGGAAGCACTTTTGAACTGAATGTGAGTGCTAAAAGAAAGTAGGTAAGGCAGTGGAGGGAAGGGGTATGTACAGGATTTGAGAAGTGTTCAGTGTCTGCCTATGTTTAAGACCCAAGAAAGGCTTGCACAGAGTTGCCACAACTCCATGCCATGGACTAACGTTGGGGCAGGGTGTTCGAGCGCCAGCCAAAGGTAAACGCACATTTAGGCAAGCGTGCGCACGGTTTGGCTGTGCGTGAAACGTCGGGATGTGTAGTTCTTCCGCTCCAAGTAAGTCTTATTAATAATTCTGGTAAGTATGTGCATATTTTAGGCTAGGGGAAGCGTGTGTAGCTTAGGGGACTTGCAAAACTGCATGTTTACGTCGAAGATCCGAGCTTGTGGCAACCCCTAAGGGCATCCCCCCTCAGATCCCGGGTGCACACTACACAGGCGCAGCGCAGACGCGTGCGGAACTTGGAAGAATGCCCCCAACTGCAACCCCTGGACACGAGTGCATGAGGCGGGCCCCTCTCGCCGCTGTCCCCCAGCCTCGTCCCTGTCCCCCGTTTCCACATTTTCTGACCGGAGACCAATTTCCAATTGGCAAAACAAGCGCGCACGGCGGCCGTCGCCCGCCCGCCCCCAGCCCCGCATTTAAATCGGGCCGCGGAGTCAGCGGTAATTTGAGCCCTCTCCCCCCCCCCGTACCCCACCCCCGCCGCCCCGGTCCAAACGCGTAACAAAGGGGAGAGCCCGGCGCGTACCACCCGGGGAAATCCATGGAGGAACCGGGCTCCAGGGAGGACCACTCTTCGGGCCACCCGGGAGAGGAGGGGGCGGCGGACAAAGACGCGAACCCGAGGAAAGGGCCGGCGGGGGCGGGGCCTTGGAAGACTCTGGAAAAAGGGCGGGGGGCTCACCATGGGAGGGGCCGAGCGGGCCCGGATCCGCGGCGGCTGCGGGCCCCGGGGACTGGCCGGCCAGGAGCGCGAGCGGGCGGCGCGCACCGTGAGGGGCCGCGGAGGGCGGCCGCGGCCCCCAAGAGGGCCCCCAGCGCCGGAGCGGTGCGGGGCGCGGCGCGGACGGACCATGGCAGGCGCGGGCCGAGCGGGCTGAAACCTGCCACGGGTCGCACGAGAGGCTGCGAGCTCTACCGACTGAGGGGCGCGGGCGCGCGGCTTCTGGGGAGACGGGCCGGGCTGTACCAAGCGCAGGGGACGTGCCGCCGAAGAGGGGTCGCCGTGGCCGAACCACTGCCACTAGCGGGGGAGAGCGGCGCGTACCAAGAGCGTCCGCGAGGGGGCGTGGCCGGGGCGTACCAAAACAGGGCTGGGGGAGCCTTAGGGAGAGGAGAGGCGTGAGGGGCGGGAACACGGCATTGTAGGGTAACTGGGATGCTGGAGCTAGTGAAGAGGGGACTGAGGGCCTGCGAGAAACAACCTCAGGGGTCGTGGCGGGAACGACCAGGTCAAGGGGTGGAGAGGGGTAGGTGAACGTAGAAAAAGAGAACCAACTTGGCTCCGGGCGGGGGGGCGGCACCGGGAGACTTCACCAAGAAACCTCAGGACCCGGGGAGGAAGGAATAATAGGCCTGGGGGCGGGGGAACCGACCCAGATGTTTGGGGATACCGGTCACACCACGCACAAGGGGAGGATTTAAGGTTTGAAGGCAGTGACGTGGCTAGGTGGGCATGGGACCACAACTCCCAGCGGCCCAGGCGACGTTGCCAGTCACAGCTGCGTGCCCATTGGCCCCTGCACTCTAGGCCCCGCCCGCCTTCCGTTACACCTCCTCAGGCTTCTTGCCTCCCGCGTCTCAAGGCCATTCATTGATTCATTCATTCACTCAGCTATGACAGAATTGCGTATTCACTTACTACAAGTTGTATGAGATTTCTTGCTTCACTTTCCCTGCTTCGTAAATAATGATAATAAGCCTAATGTGGTCATGAGAATCAAATAAGTATTAGGATGGGTACTTGGCACAGTAACGATTATCTTTTTTCTTTAAAAAAATTTATTATTAATAAAAACTCTCAACAAAATGGGTATAGAGGACAAGTACCTCAACATAACAAAGGCCATATATGACAAACCCACAGCCAACATCATACTTAACAGTGAGAAGCTGAAAGCTTTTCCTCTAAGATCAGGAACAAGACAAGGATGCCCCCTCTCCCCGCTTTCATTCAACATTGTACTGGAGGGTTTAGCCACAGCAATTAGACAACACAAAGAAATAAAAGGCATCCAGATTGGTAAGGAAGAAGTCAAACTCACTGTTTGCAGATGACATGATATTGTACATAAAAAACCCTAAACAATCCACTCCAAAACTACTGGATCTAATATCTGAATTCAGCAAAGTTGCAGGATACAAAATTAATACACAGAAATCTGTTGCATTCATGTGTATTATATATATATATGTATGTATATATATCCTGTGTGTTATATCCTTCATCTATACACTAATGATGAACTAGCAGAGAGAGAAATCAGGAAAACAATTCCATTCACAATTGCATCAAAAAGAATAAAATACCTAGGAATAAACCTAACCAAGGAAGTGAAAGACCTATACCATTAAAACTACAAGGCACTCTCAAGACAAATTAAAGAGGACACTAAGAAATGGAAATTCATCCCATGCTCTTGGGAAGGAAGAATTAATATTGTCAAAATGGCCATCCTGCCTAAAGCAATCTACAGATTCAATGCAATCCCTATCAAAGTACTGATAGCATTCTTCAACAAACTGGAACAAATAGTTCTAAAATTCATATGGAAAAACAAAAGACCCCAAATAGCCAAAGCAATCCTGAGAAGGAAGAATAAAGCAGGGGGAATTACGCTCCCTGACTTCAAGCTCTACTACAGACCCACAGTAATCAAGACAATTTGGTACTGGCACAAGAACAGACCCATAGACCAGTGGAACAGAATAGAGAGTCCACATATTAACCCAAACATATGGTCAATTAATATACAGTAAAGGAGCCATGGATATACAATGGGGAAATGACAGCCTCTTCAACAGCTGGTGTTGGCAAAACTGGACAGCTACATGTAAGAGAATGAAACTGGACTACTGTCTAACCCCATACACAAAAGTAAACTCGAAATGGACCAAAGACCTGAATGTAAGTCATGAAACCATAAAACTCTTAGAAGAAAACATAGGTAAAACTCTCTTGAATATAAACATGAACTTCTTCATGAACATATCTCCCTGGGCAAGGGAAACAAAAGCAAAAATGAGCAAGTGGGACTATATCAAACTAAAAAGCTTCTGAACAGCAAAGGACACCATCAGTAAAACAAAAAGGCATTCTACCGTATGGGAGAATATATTCATAAATGACATACCCTATAAGGGGTTGCCATCCAAAATATACAAAAAACTCACGCACCTCAACAAACAAAAAGCAAATAACCCAATTAAAAAATGGGCAGAGGATCTGAACAGACACTTCTCCAAAGAAGAAATTCAGATGGCCAACAGGCACATGAAAAGATGCTCCACATCACTAATCATCAGGGAAATGCAAACTAAAACCACATTGAGATATCACTTCACACCAGCTAGGATGGCCACCAACCAAAAGACAAACAACAAATGTTGGCAAGGATGTGGAGAAAGGGGAACCGTCCTACACTCCTGGTGGGACTGTAAATTAGTTCAACCATTGTGGAAAGCAGTATGGAGGTTCCTTAAAAAACTAAAAATAGAAATACCATTTGACCCATGAATTCCACTCTTAGGAATTTACTCTAAGAATGCAGCAGCCCAGTCTGAAAAAGACAGATGCACCCCTATGTTTATCGCAGCAGTATTTACAATAGCCAAGAAATGGAAGCAACCTAAGTGTCCATCAGTAGATGAATGGATAAAGAAGATGTGGTACATATACACAATGGAATATTATTCAGCCATAAGAAAACAAATCCTACCATTTGCAACAACATGGATGGAGCTAGAGGGTATTATGCTTAGTGAAATAAGTCAGGTGGAGAAAGACAAGTACCAAATGATTTCACTCATCTGTGGAGCATAAGAGCAAAGCAAAAACTGAAGGAACAAAACAGCAGCAGACTCATAGAATGCAAGAATGGACTAACAGTTACCAAAGGGAAAAGGACTGGGGAGGATGGGTGGGAAGGGAGGGGTAAGGGGGGAAAAGGAGCATTACGATTAGCAGATGTAAGGTAGGGGTGGGGCACGGGGAAGGCAGTATAGCACAGAGAAGACAAGTAGTGATTCTATAGCATCTCACTACGCTGATGGACAGTGACTGTAATGGGGTTGGTGGTGGGGACTTGGTAATGGGGGGAATCTAGTAACCACAATGTTGCTCATGTAACTGTATATTAATGATACCAAAATTTTTAAAAAGTTCATTATTAGTAGCACCGTTTCCAGTTCTACGC
Source organism: Phataginus tricuspis (assembly GCA_029783875.1). Classification (NCBI taxonomy): domain Eukaryota; kingdom Metazoa; phylum Chordata; class Mammalia; order Pholidota; family Manidae; genus Phataginus; species Phataginus tricuspis. The sequence goes on along the minus strand of JAQQAC010019400.1, from coordinate 14,992,057 downwards.
TGGGCAGTGAGTATGCTGTGATAACCAAAACAGACCAGGTCCCTCACAGAGCTCAGGATTCCTTGGAGAAACAAATGATGGCATTTTGTGATATGTTACAAATAGGGCAAACACACAGTGCAGTGGGATGGACGGTGGCCGTGAGAAGTCAGAAGAGTGACCATTAGGCAGCCTGCTGCTTCACATAGACTGGAACAGAACTGTGTGCTCAGATGAAGGAACAGCAAGGCGAGAAATCCTGAGAGTGGAAGGGAAACGGGTGGGCAGTGCGGCTGGGGCAGTGGGAGGGTGAAGGAGGGCTGTGCAAGTGGGGAGGAGTCAAGGGCCACAAGCAGCCTTGGGATGAACTTGGATTGTAATCACACTTTGCTTAGGAATCACCAAAAAAGGTTTTTAGCAAAGCAGTGGCAAAGCCTTATTTACATTTTAAACAAATCATTCATAGAATGCATAAACTCATGCACACAATCTCTCTACAAATCTACAGAAACAGAGTCACCTCTGAAGTGAGAAGGGGACAAACTAAGGGGGAGGGCTCGGGGAAAGGAGTCTAGGCCTACTCTTTAGACTATTTGGCGTTCTTACATATGCAAATGTTGTCTATTTAAAACGGCTTTGAAGTATTCCATCTTTTCTGAAGGCTCTCTCCGGCTGCTGCGTTGAAAATAACATTCTAAGGGCTGAGTGGAAGCAGGACAGGAGAAGAGACGGAGGCAACGATCCAGGCAAGAGGCCCGGATGGAATGGTTCGCAGGCAGGGTGGCTACAGTGGAGGGGGTCATTTCCACATTCTCTGTTCAAACTGGAGCCAGGCCTTAAGAGTGAAAGAGAAGGGTGAAGGATGACGCTAAGACTCACCTGCACAGAGGTGCCCCTGAGGCGCACGGGAGCTGACTGCAAGAGGAGCCGACTGAGGGGGAGGAGGCGGAACTCCCTTCGTCTGTTTGCGACCGGTTAAGTTTGAGATATTGACGAAGCAGGGTATATAGGGGAGTCCGGAGATAAAACCTGTGGAGACTCCAGTGTTTGAAATGATAAGACTGATGAAGGAGATCACAGAGAGCCTGAGCACGTTTCATTCCCAGAGGTCAGGGCCAGGAGGGGAAAGCAGCAGGTGAGACTGAGGAGAGGCCAGTGCAGTGTGAGAAGCCCTGGGCCAGTCCTAGTTCCCTGCTTGCCCACCCGCTAAACCACTTCCCCTAGGGCTGCCCAGGGCTGAGTGGAGCGGAGCCCTGAGCCCCAAGGCTGACCTGGATGTGGCCGAGTGGAGAGTCAGTGCTCTCTAACCAACACTGCAAGTTAGGTATCAAGTCACCTCCAGAGCCTGACAGTCACGCACGTCAGGACACCCCACCACTGGCAGCAGAAAAACCACAGGGACGCGAGCCTCTTTTTCTCCCTAAGTCCTCACTACTCACCATTCTTGTTGGTCCTGCCCTTCTGATCTCACCTGGAAAAGAGCCTCCCAGCTCTCGCCACCCTGTCTCTCACTCCACTCATCAAATATTCCAGTGCCTTTCCAATGCCTTTTGGAATACAAACCCTTCCTCCCATGTCCTGCACGGTGCAACCGCTGCTGTGTCCCTAGACTCATCTCTTCTATATCCTTCCCACTCTCCACCTAGTTGACGCCTTCCCATCTTCAGATCACATCAGGACACGTGCATGGGCATGGAGAAAGGTGTGCCGGGATACACTGCAGTGTGAGCAAACTGAAAACATGTCAGAATGTGAAATGCAAATGCAGGCTGAAATGCCATTCATAATGCGACCGTGCGGTTCTCTGAAACCATCTTGCTTACCCAGTTTGAAAGACACTGTCCATTTCACCTGTAAAATCTGCCACCTAGGCTAGCAGGCTACTGTTATGACTAAGCAATACTGCTCCCATATGTTAAGCTGCACCTGTCACGAGAAGTAGCTGTTACCAAACTAGGTGTTCTTACTGACTTAATCCTATCAAAGTAATGAAATATTCATGTAAGAAACTTGTTTATATGTAAACCAGGTTGCCTGCATTGGAAAGAATAAAGGTGAGGTGCCAAAAAGAAAAAAATGTTCCCAAATTAGTTGCAAGCAAAGCAACTGTACATGATTAAATGGAAAAGCTCATAAAAACCTAGCACGGCCCAGCCCTCAGTTTGCTTCATGTCTTTAGGTTCTCAAAACACTTTAACAAGCAGACTGGAAGCAATAAACGATTCACTGTGGTTTCTGGATGCACTTTGTAAAAGATGATGATGTCCTATGATAACTGGAGATCAACATTTAAAGGAAAGCTCTTGGAAGAGATGAACGTGTTTAAACGGTCTTGGTTAAAACAAAATGCTTAAAGTGTGTAGACGGTCATTGTGTTATATGCCGTATCTCTCTAACTCCCCACTTGCCCAGTAATTGAAAGGGTTGCACTTTCTGATGGTTGAAAGGGGCCATGTGATTAATTCTGGCCAATGAGATATGAGCAAGAATGACAATGTGGAGCTTTTAATTACCAGTGTGAGACCAGAGCTCTCTCTGCCTTTGCCCTGCATGGGCTCCAAGCTGACCCTCCACGTAGCGTGAGAGAAAACCCACCTTCGCTATTTCAAGCCACTGCAGTTCGGGGTGTTAGTCGTTATTGCAGCATAAAGAGCTACTGCCTAACCCATCGGAGTCTATTAAAAGGACACCCTGGCGGTACATATAGGTTGGATGTGTATGTGACAGAGACAGGGACAGGGACATGGAAGACAACAAGGACAAGTGAAAACGCTTTATACTACAAAACAGGAGGAAGATGATCTCTGTCTTGAAGCGTTTGTTTTTTGCAGTTAAAAAATGTTTCTTTTTAAAAAGAGGTTGCCTGACACACACTCTTCAGGCTCTAGATAGTCTCCCTTAAACTCATAGTGATTTGTAAGTATTTGCATCTCCCACATTATAGACTGGGAATCTATGCAAGGACCATGCATGGATGAGTCATAACTGTGTCCTAAGGACCCAGCACAATGCTAAGCATAGATACATCCCCCAGCAACACCCTCCACACGTCTCTAGAAGTGGTGTTAAGGTGTTCGCCACCTGATTCCCCTTCCTGGACACACCAGAAAGCCACCAGTCTAAGCTTCCTCTGTGGTAGGTTGGGACCATTACCACCAGTGGGGACATAAGCGTGAGCGTCATGACGTCGTGAGGGTGCCCTCTGGCCCAGGCAGGTAAGAGCCAGTGGGCACGCCCCTCGCGCTTCTGCTATTGCTTGTGCCCAGTATTGGACACCAAGGACCCAAAATGGAGGGGTTGGTTACTGCACAAAAACAGTTCAAGTCAGTGCTGGAGGAGAATCCCCAGGCGGACCAGCCTGGCCCACAGCGGACTGTCATGGGAGGGGAGGGACAGGACTACATGATCCTTTATTAAACTACTGAAATTTATGGATTTGTTAACAAAACACAGTCTGACCTCACCACATACACAGGGTTCTTTAGCCATATTGAAACAGTTTACTCACAACGTGCCCTGTAGCCTCCAGGCCTCTCCTGGCGCGTCCATCCCTCCAGGGGTGCCCATCGAAGGCTGACCCACAATAGTCCAGCATGTACTCTTTAATAAGCATGAAGCTGGGAGTTCTCATGTGATTCTCACGAGGGTCCTTCAAGGCCGGCTCACTGGAGCCTCACCTTACGGGTATGAGGACCCGGGAGAAGCGGGTCTGCACCGTGAGGCTACCTGGCAACTTCCTGCCCACGCGAGGAGGGTGGAGTTTCACTGCCACAGCCTCAGCCCCTATAAGGCATCCAATAAATATTTTTCAAACAAATGAACTGCAAATTTATGACCTCCGTCAGCTGGGCCCCTGCCACTGCCTCCTGGTATTCCCTCGGGCCTCGCCTGCCTCCTAGAGGTTGGTCCTACCTCCCGCACTCTGCTCCGGGTTCCCAGCACGACCTGGTGGGTCCCCAGCCACACACACCCGGACTGGGTCAGACTGGTTCTCGGAGCTGGCACCAGGCTCTATCACTTACTTAAAAAAGCGATATTCGTGGAAAAGCAATCATATTTCCGAACGCTACGCTAAGCCCTTCCCCGTTGAACTCTGAGTCCCCCGCCAGGCCGTGGGGTTAACCGCCTCATCACCGCATTCCACAGATGCAGAGAGCAAGGATCCGGAGGCAAGAGCGAGAGGCCACGGCCGAGAAGAGGCCAGGCGGGGTCTCAAGCCCAGGCTCCTGCTTGATCTCAGCAGAAGTTCTTGACCTCCCAGTTGATGGGAAAAAACGAGCGCAGCAGGGGTAAACACCTCGCCCTTCTGTCCCCCGCCTGAGGCCCACCACAGCCATCCGCCCAGGCTGGGTCCCCCCTGTCCTCGGCACGGCGCTGCTCACATCTGCCTCACCCACCACCGGCCCTCCAGCACACGTTCCACATGCTCCCCGAGGGCCCGGTCCTCCCGCCCCCACGTTCTCACGCTTAGATGACCTGTCCTGCCTGCCTCGTCCCACGCAGTGCGATCTGTCCCAGCGCGCTGGGCAGAAACAAGCTGGTACAACTGTCCGGATGCCAGACGTTTACTGTAGAGGGCAACTTGGCAGTTATGTAACTGTTTAAAATGGGTTCCCCAAAGGATCAGAACATCCTACCTGGCCCAAAACTGGGGATTTAAAAAGTGGTGGCAATGCACCCAGCCACGAGAAAGTGCAGAGGGACTTTTTAAACTACAAGCTATGCCATGGTCAGACGAAGAAGGCAACCTACAGAATAGAGTAGCCTGGGTAAATTCTGGAGACCCGCTGTGCAGTTCTGTGCCAGGCACTCAAACCGAAGAGGGTTGATTCCATGTTGCGTGTTCTTACCACACGAACAAAAACCAGGGGGGCCGGGAAACTTCTGGAGTTGTTAGGTTTCTCCTACCGCGGGGTGGTGCTCTCACGGGTGCAAGTACATGTTCAAACTCGTCAAATTTGCATACGTTAAGTATGTAGTTTTTTGATACCAATTATATCTCTAGGAAGCTGATTAAAAAATATATAAAGTAGGCTGCCACGGGATAGAAAAGCCACAAAGTGCACTTGGCATCTACCCGCTTGAAAAGATCTCTCTGAAAGGACACCTAAGAAACTGGTCATTGGTTTTGAGGGTGAGACTGGACACCGGGTTGATTTTGGAACCTCGTACGAGGGTGAACCATAGGAAGGCTTCCAACAGGGAAGACAAAATCCAATTTAAAAAGTTAAATAAATAAAAATAAAACAGACACACTCCTCAGTGTTGAAATTTGGCTGCTAGGAATGTACCCCAGAGGAATGCCCGCCCAAGTGAACAAAAAAATACATAAAAATATGTATATGCTCATCTTCTGCAGCATTTCTAAGAATAGTGAAAAACAGCGCAGCTAGCCAACTGCCCACATATAGGGCAGCAAGCAGCCTCAAAGCTGGCCCCCATGAGCCTCACCTCCTGGGGTTAGTCTTACATTGTCCCCTCAGCTCCAGCATGGGCTGACCCTAGCGGCTTGCTGTAATGAAGGAAGTTTGACAAAAGTGACAGAGTATCACTTCCACAACCGAATTTCAAACAGACCTCAGCATCCATCATGGGCACCCTCTCTCTCATTTCTAGAGAAGCTGGCAGCCACACCGTGAGCTGCCCTATGACGAGGCCTACAATGGCAGGACACTTAGGGAGCCTTCCAGCCGGCAGCAAGAGAGGGAAGGAGGCTCTGTGTCTGATCCCGTGAGGAGTTGAACTCAATAAGCCGACATCAGCCGGAAAGGGGGGTGGGGCCTCCCCACTTGAGCCTTCAGATGAGACCACAGCCCCCGCCCACAGCTTCACTGCACTCTTGAGAGACCTTGAGCTGCAGGCCCAGCTAAGCTGTGCCTGGATTCAACTGTGAGACCATGCATGCTCGTTGTTTAAGCCACTGAGTGGTGGGGTTTGTCGCCCATCAACAGCTTATACAGACTGGATGGTTTCCTGGACTTGGAATGTGTCTATGTAATGGACTATTGAAGGCAACCATTTAAAAACAGGACACAGAGCCACCTGTAACAAATCACGTGGACACACAGCCATTACTTAAGTGAAAAACAAGGAAAAAATATATAGAAAGTAACCCCTCTTATGTAAAACATTTAAGAAACTCTAAACATGTCTATGGCCACATGCATGTAAATCCAAACACCAAACTGATGTCCGCCTGGGCGGGGGGGGGGGGTTTCACTTAGTATGTGTTTGCGGTAAGGGAGACTGAAGTGTGAAAGGGACCTTAAACTTACTCTACACTTCAGTGCTTTTTCATCTTTATGAGAGTGTAAGCCTGGGTGTAATTCAACATGTTTTTAGTTAATTCCTTTTACACCTAAGAATGGTGGGAAAACATGTGAGTTTTATGTATCTTGAGATACAGACACCATTTTTAGAAGTGGTGTTTTTCTCATAATTTTCTCTCTAGGGGTAGTAGGTGGGCATTCTCTCTCACCCAAGACAGGTTCACAACTATTAATAGGTTAGTACCTCAGCATTTCTGCCTTAAAAAAATTTTTTTTTCCATCATGTTCTGCCTCTTTTGCCAGATCTGCTCCTTTGGAAGAGTTCTCATGAATTCCCCAGTCTTGCTTCCAGTTCTAGATGCACGATCTAAAAACAGACTGTTGTCAAAAATGAAATGTGGTTCCAAGCAGTCGTTCATCCAGTGACAACCTGCATGGACACTCTGACCGTCACAAGCTGGTGTGCACTGTTACAGGTAGTTTTGCCCACATTTGCCTCCCAAGAGTGTTTTAGCCCGTGGTGACAACAGTGGCTGACAGCTCTTCCAAGTGGAGGACTGGGCTGGGCCTGGCAGGGGCTCTCTCCTAGGGGAAACTGAGGCTCAGACAGGCACAGGGACCGGCCCAAAGCTAATCACTGCAGGAGCTGCTGGCCTAAGGTTTTCATTATTTTCTCTACACTCTAGACAGCTTTAATAGCACCTAATACTCAGAGAAAAACCCTTCCAAAAGATCTGCTCTGTGGGCGTTGGCCAGCTCCAAGAGGCACGGGCACGCTTACACCTGCCGGCCTTCCCTGAGCTGTGAAAGTGGAGGCGAAGTCTGCGCCTAGGCCTTTCCTCACTCATTGGGCGTCCCAGCGACGGTGGCTTTCGTCCGCCTCCCCTCGTGAAGGCGCGCCTGGGACTCGGCCGTGGCAGCTCATCTAACTGGGTTTTGGGGTCAAGAGGGCCTCCCTGGCTGGAGACGGACAAAAGCAGTGACTGGGAACACTTCGTTTCAAACAATCTGCCCCAGACAGACCCAAACCTGTTCCCCTGCAGGGCAGTCTCCACCCTGGCGGGCAAGCACTGGCTGCTCTCCACTCATCCTCTCCCCTCCCAGCGGTTCTGCCAGCCGACCCCTCGCCCCGGAACACGCAGCTTCCGGAACACACTTGCCTGGTGCTCCCGTCTTCTGGCTCCCTGCCCACCCCTCACGCGCGGGTCTTTCTCGGGGCTCTGTCCTTGTCCTGGTGGCGTCTTCTTCCAGAGGTCGCAAATGGCAGCCCGGCGGCCTCGTAAGACCCACAAGCAGAGTTTGTTTGGTCCTCACAGTGTTTTTTGTTTTTAATTTGAATGCCATTAGGCGGGGCAAGCACTCTCCAAGTTCGCCACAGTCCCCATCATTCCCTATTGTCTTAAACCATCCGCTCTACACATTTCCATCACTTGCCTGGGCCCTGAAGCCATCTGACGTTTCAAAACTCCCTGCTACACCGCTGCCTGGGACGCCTCGCCCACGTCCTCTCCTCCTCAGCCACCACCATCATCTCTCTTGGGTCTTCCCGTTGCATGACAAGCACCCAGGGAGCCTGTCTGAAGTGCCGCTTCCCAGCCTCCCTCCCTCCCACTGACTCAACAGTTCTAGGGCAGGGATCTTAAACTCCGAGGCCTCCGGGAGCCAGGCGGGCCACGTAAATGAGTATGCCATCCCGGGAGGAGAAAAGTCCACGGCCAGAAATACAATCAAATCGTTATCTTTACTCAACTATGGTGAACGCATGGAACATAATACAAACAATTATGATACTGGAGTTTATATTTCAAATTCAAAATTGAAAAAATACAAATTGAAAAATAGAAATATTTAATTATTAAAATTTTCTCTCTCATTATGCTTTTGCCCCTTTGATTGGAGGCCGGAAGGCTGACCTCATCTGTCCCACATGGAGATGCTCATGTCAGGCCGTGGCTGTCACGGTGCGACGGACGGTTTCGAATTCCACCTTGAATCCTTAAACTGGGAGCATTATTTCATTTGACTCAGAGTTGTGAACGGAAAACACCTGTTGACAAATGTGGGCACTTCCAGGCACAGAGATTTGGGAGAACCAGTGGAGAAAGCTGTAGGGCCGATCATTTAGCAGCCAGCGCCCCGTCACACCGCAGTTCAGGACTACTGTTGGCAGACTGCGCTGACCAGCCACGGCAAACTGCACAGGGTTACTTCACTTCCATTAAAGCCTGGAGGCAGAGAGCCTTTGGAGGAATTTGGTCTGCAACCCTACAATTTGGGGGAATCCAGTCCTGGCCATGTCTTTTGTTTCTGGAAACCAATTGCAGCAAAGGAAAGGGAGTCAGAATATTCCTTGCCCGTGGCCTCCCCATCTTGTCAGGACTGGGCACACATGATCATACATTCAAGTAGCTGTTTGTGAACGTCCTTGCAGAGAAATAGTGTTCGGAAGGGTCGTAAGCTCAGCCAAAAGGCTTTGACCGGCCTTCGCAGGGGAGCCAAGCTGTGACTTCCACCTCAACCGAATGAACTGATTTCAGCAGCTTTCTTCTGCGCCATCAGGTAACCGCGGGTCAGAGCTTCTGTAAAACACATCGGGTCAAGTTCACCATCAGCCAGCCCGTGGTCAAAGTACAGGAGCATGTCAAGGATGTCTTTCACCTACTTTCTTAACACAGTTCAACTCCTGGTGATGTTGACGCAATGACCTGACTTCTGTGTCCTTGCCAGGTGTCACCCCCTTGTGTCAAGGTGTCCTGACTAGTCCCCTGCGGCCCAGATCATGCCACCGCCACAACTGTAGCTGTGCTGAGGAATTCTGACCGGAGCACGTGAGGCTGTCCGTTTCTCTCAGGACACAGCAAGGAATTCACTTCCCGGTGTTGGGCCTACCTGGGCCCCGTGTCACAGACTTCTTCGGTCACATCAAAATTCTCAGCGCCACAAATAAATAAAGCTAACTGGGTGGTAATCGTTCGTGAGCAGCGATAGAAAAGGCCACAATCAACTTGACTCTTTCAAGCAACTGGATTTGTAAATCTTCTGATGTATCTTTGACTCACTGTGTAATATGCAAATACCTGTTAGACTTAAACAAGGGTCTAAACAGATGTGTGTTTCTGCTCGGGACATGTCATTCTGCTCCTTTATACACGTGTTGTCTGTAGCAGGTTTTAATGCCCGGTGAATTCTTCTCGCTTTACTCCAGAACCGCACGTCACAACACACCACTTCTGCCACGTTTTCCCACGCGAACCCTACTGGCACTTGAGGCCCTTTTTCAGTTCATCAAGCATCGCATCTCGCGTCTGTTCCGTATACTGGTCGAAGCTCTTACCGTGCTTTGATTCGTAATGACGTTTCAGGTTGTATTCTTTCAACACAGACACGATTTTTTT